>CAUYQV010023284.1:0-20706 GCA_963574575.1 Galagoides demidoff | reverse complement strand
CTTCAAAGTATTTAGAACAGCAGTTCTCAACCTGTGAGTAGTGATCCCTTTGGACTGTATTAAAGAGTTGAGGCATTAGGAAGGTTGAGAACCACTGATGTAGAAAAAAATCCAGTTGTTTATCCCAGCATCTCGACTTGAGGAACAAGTTAATGGGAGCATCGCAGCAAACATTTTCAGATTTTGAATCCACCAAGTTTATGTCCAACCTTGTTTTTTATTATTAATGTCTAACTACAAAGTTTTTATTGTGTGGTTTTTTTTGTTTGTTTGTTTTGAAATAGACACAGCCTTTAACACTCAATTGATTTGACCTAGGGTTTGTTAAGTAGATAGAATAAGCAGAAATATAAATTAGTTTTGGTTGCCTACAAAGATCAAATTAATTATATAACACTAATGTTTCCCCTGCACTCTGCACTATCAGTGTGAATTGAGCCTTAGATAATCAAGACTTTGGCATTGGGTCTTGCCTTTGCCTTAATGAATTAAGTTAACCTTTCTAAACCCACTCCTCCCATGATGGGGCTAACAGTATTTACATTCTGAGTAGCTCGCCACAGGGGCGTGAAGGGACGCTGTCAATCTTGAATCACTGCACTTGTGACCGGAGGCTTTGAGTCTGCTCTTCACTATCATTGTTGGCTGTAGACTCCAGGAAAAACACCATCTCAGAAATTAGCTGTCCTGGGTCTTGCTATTGTGAAAACTTGAAATCAGTCAGACATCTCTGTTGCTTTTGTGAAGTATCTTTCTGGAGGAACCCTGGAGCTTAAAATGCAGAATGGCAGTGCAAGATATAGATGCCACCCTTTGCACTGTGTGCGAGGGCAGACGTGCTTGGGCCTTTTGACTATTGAAAGCTCAGCTCTGCGTGGTGCTGGTGAGGTCACATTTTCCTTAACTCCCACGCAGCACACACCGCTCTGTGAGGTGCTGCACCTGGGCTGTCTGTCTGCAGCCTCTGCTATTCTCGGTTGGAAACTTCGAGATGGTACATTTCTCCGTAATTGTTTCCTGACAGATGAGTTAAGAATCCCATGGCAGCTCCTGTTGCCCAGAACACGCAAAAAAAATTTTGTAGGGATTTGTAAATTATGGCATCCTGTGTCTCTGAAGAGTTTTGATATCAATATCTGTAGATTTAAAAATTTTTGCGATTTCACTTACCAGATTATAAAATTCACCGAGAGTAGATTCTTCTGGCTATGTAGAAAACCAGCAACTGTATACAATCAAGGTTTGCAACAATGTACTTGATGAAGTGCTGATGTCTGTGATAATAAAATCAGTTAAAAACTGCTTATTCATTGGTTTTAGGTGGTTTCTACCACTCTGTGTTTCCAAATAAACAAAGAGTGCCTGGCTTTCATTAGATACTATCTGCTTCACTGTTCAATGTGTAATATCAGCAAGCATTTACTCCCATTCAACACAGCCCAAACACGACAGCCAGTAAAGAACCAGTAGGGCTTGACTATATTCACATTTACATAACCAGTCTCCTTCTGAATAATAAAACACCTAAAGAGATGGCAATGTCAGGTTTTAAATAATCCAGCGTAAGCAAAATGCTACTTATCATCATGATGAGGATAGGCTTGCTTCTGGCTCTTAAACCCAGGAGACGATTTACACACACTTCTCTCACTCACCACCTCCACAGTCACCTAATCTGTCCTGGGGGCAGTTTCCAGAGAGAAAGGCTTGACGCACGAAGCTTTGTCCCTCTCTCAAGCTCAGCCATCTAATAAGCTACAAGTCCTCCCATGGAGAAGGATGAGGAGGAGCTGGAGAGAAACTACAAGTATTGCTCTGAGTAAAGCACACAGGCATGGAAATGTGAGGCCAGAATAAGTGTTTCCCCAGGAGCTAACATTTCAGATCTGGGCTGGGGCGGGGTGGAGGGGAGATAGGGCAATGTGATGCTCCTGATCCTGATGGAGGTGGTGAGGACGTGTCTGAAGGCAGGTTTGTCCAGATTGAGAACAATCAAGGATGTTCCCTCAGTGCCTGTCACCTTCCCTTTATGAGCTCACAGCCTGCCTCAATAGTTGCCTCTGAAATTGTCCCGCGTGAAATTTGCAGACCTGCCTGGGTGTCTCCACCTGCTCTCTGATGTTGTAACCCTAAATTGGAGAAAGGGAAGAGGCCCCATGCAAAGGTCTCAGCCCTTCCAGGTCCTCCCTGGATCTTTCTCTCATCCAGGAAGGGCCCTTTCTCCTCCCAGGGGGTGGCGAGGTGCTGATTCCTCTTATCCAGCATCCACCTGCCGTCACCTTTTATAACCTCTGTGTTCTAGACCTTTGACTTGGCTGCTGGGGCTACACAGATTCCTTCTCTTTGGAACAAACCTTGGCTCCCGCAAGTGTAAGCATGATTCTGAGGCAAGCTTTTAGAGCTTGTTTTGAAACTCTAAAGATGAACGTTTTTCTTTTGGTTCCTGGTTCTATCCTTCTTCTAAGCAGTGAATGCCCCAGGCCCACTGAGGGACTCAATATTAGTAGGAATGACTGGGTGTGAACCTATCAATGGCATGTCTTAGTGGATGACCAACAGAGCTACGTGAAAGAACCTGCCGCTTTCCAGGTGAGGCCATTGCTTTATCACTTCCGCCCAGTTCCAGTCCCCAACAAGCATGCTGTGTGCAGTGCTTAGTGATTGTGCACACAACACGTATCTCACGATAGCAGAGCTCACAATGAGAGAGAGATCCTAAACCTAGGTGCTCCAAGAAGAACAGACTTTCTTGTCCTACAAACATTAAATCCCCCTTTCCTGGGGGACAATATGTCCTCACAACCCAGGGACTGCCTAAAACTGTGGATAGTACTGAATCCTATTATATACTATGATATATTATGTTTTTTTCTAGGCACACATGCTTTTGACCAAGTTAAATTGGTAAATTAAGCACAATAAGAGATGAACAATAATAACAATATTCTGTGATAAGTTACATGGATGTGGTCTCTCACTCTCCTTCCCTCCCTAAATACTGCAGTCATTTTGGGCTGCTATTGGGTAATGTCACTGAAAATAAGGGGAGACTACTGCACAAAACTGAAATAAGTTTAACAGTTTCCAGTGGACTTTCTGTTCCAGTTTCACTCTCTCAGTCATATCACATATATAAGGCTCTTGAACATCTTCAAAAAGAAAAAGAATATTCTTTCTGTAAGGCTCTTACACATCTTCAAAAAGAAAAAGAACATTCTTTCTTTATTTAGGACCATCTCCTCTGGTGCCTAAATAGAATATGGGGTCTGACAGTTAAGTTTGGGAACTCATACTCAAAAAAGTGCTATATTCCTCATTGCTGAGTATCACTGAAGTCCCCTTTGAAGTACTCCCTTTGGGAAGATATACATTGCTGCGATAGCTTAATCTACCCTTCAAAGCAATTTTGGAATTTTTTTCAGGATTGGCCATCAGAACTGTCATTGTATTACCCTTAATGTCCTGAATGTCATCAAAATATTTTCCTTTCACTATTTCCTTTCCCTTCAGGTAAAGAGAAATGTCAGTGTGAGCCAAATAGGTGAGTAGGGAGGATGTTCCAATATATCTATTTGTTTACTGGCTAAAACCCCCTCACAGACTATGCTGTGTGAGCTGGTGCATTGTTGTGATGCAAGAGCCATGAGTTGTTGGCAAAACATTCAAGTCATTTTCGTCTAACTTTTTCACACAGCCTTTTCAGCACTTCCAAATAATAAACTTGGTTAATTGTCCAGCTGGTACAAATTCATAATGAATAATCCCTCTGGTGTCAAAAAAGGTTAGCAGCATTCTTTCGACTCTTGATTTGGACTAATGGAAATTTTTGGCTGTGGAGAATTGGCTGACTTCCACTGTGCACTTTGATGCTTTTTTTCAGGGTGATGTTGGTACACCCTTGTTTCATCACCAGTGATAACATGGCCTAAAACATCGTCTTGCCTCTCCAAAAGGTATTGGCAAACTTCAGTTCTCCTTCATTTTTATTCATTGGTGAGCCCTTTTGGGACCATTTCTGTACACACCTTTCTCATGCCAGGATTTTCAGTTAAGATTTTTCCTCACTTTCTTTATTGATGTTTAGTTGGTTTGCTATGCTTTTCATAGTCAGCCAATGATTTTGATGCATAATTTGATAAAGTTTTGCAACGTTTTCACCAGTTCTGCTCATTACTGCCCACCCTGACCTCTGTTAGTGACACTTTCTCTCCCTTCAGAAAAATGTTTAATTCATTTGTATACTGCATTTTCTTCATGGTATTATCCCCATAAATTTGGACTGACACGTCTCTGGTTTCACTTTCACTCTTGCCAAGTTTAAGCAGAAATTTATTAATGTTTGTTGTTCCAATTCAAGCTCCGACATTCTCATGATGGTACGTAAAAACACGCTACAGCAACAAAAAATAAATAAATAAATAAACACGCTACAGCAATAATGAACACCACTCAGCCAGACATTGCCATATGTCAACAAGAACACACCTGTGAGACCCTGATACACCAAGGCTATGAAACCTTACTGAGCTTTGTGTACAGTGCTGCCAATGTAAGTGTATGGGGTTGCAAACTTAATTGTCAGGCCATGTAGGCCCAAGACTTGACCAGTTTTCCTAAACCCAGGTGACCACTAGTAAAATTATTGAAAATCAAATTTTCTAGTGGTTCAGGAAGGGCTGTACAGAATCTCTAATTTTTATAAGCTTCTCAGAGTATATCCTGGCTAGGTTACCAACAGTTAATTACTAGTATAATTAATTCTTTCGGCAAAGAGTTAGTGTAGGCAGTGGTTGTGTATCTGAAAACTGCATGAGGAAAAGAATTTTAGAAGTGAAGTGTGAATGTCATGCAGAACAGGCCTTCCCTTTGGGTACGTGCGCGCGCGCACACACACACACACACACACACACACACCAGCTGCTAAGTGTGGGCTCTAGGCTGGTGTTGGATGCAGGATCACAGATCTGCTGGGTCCAGACAGGGGAGTTCCAAATCCAGGGGCCACACCCTTCTCCTACTTAGCCTTCTCTGAAGAGCTGGGGAGGCAAAAGCTATTGCTGATTGGGTGGGGAAAGTGTTGATCTTTTTGTATCACATCTCTATTCCTCATGTCTCTCTGGACCTTTGAGGTACCTGCTCCTTTACAATCATCCTTGGGGACCCCAGCTGCCTACTCCCCCACATCATGTCTTCATAGATTCTGAATATTTGTGGGTACTTGTTTCATGTTTGTCCCTTCCCCAGCCTCGGCTTGGTGCATGTTTAGCACCATTTGCAAATGAGACCAAGTTGGCAGCAGGCTTTCCATCATTCACCTTCTGCACACCGGGGAAAGGGCTCCTTTTCATGACTCATAATAATCGGTTATTAAAATTTCATTTCTCACCCACATAAGAGAAAAACTCAGTGGGGGGTGGGGGAACCAGAGAGTGAGGAGGGGGAGGTGGGAGGGGAATGAGTGTGCTCCCACATGAGGGGTACAAATGTTAGGGTATATGGCACCCTATGTAGGGTGGCAGGACACAATGATATGAGGAACTTCACCTGACAAACGCAAACATTGTAACCTAATTCTTTGTACCCTCAATTAAACTGAAATAATAAAAAATTTTTTTCCCAAAGAAAAAAATTTCATCTGTCTGTCTAAATAGATAGGACCTGGAGTTGTGATCTAGCCTTTGTTTCTTAACCCTCAAAAGCATTTAATATACATTTTGGCTTTAAAAGCTCAAAAATCTAAGAATCTAACATATCCTTCCATATGTTCTAATGTTAGCCAGCTGGAACTTGTTCTCTCGTAGACATAAGAGGCAAAAAATACATTTCTCTTCATATTCTTTTGGGAAGAAATAAATGAACATCCTCTGTAGTACATACACCCTCAGGAAACAAAAGAAGTGATGCTTTACTCCGTGAGTTTAGCAGTTTATAATTATCAAGGATGGCAATGACTATTGGCAAGAACATTCTAAAAACGTTTTTTAGTAGAAGAGCTTCATCTAAAAATTTCACAATTGGCATCTCAGAGAATTACCCTCGCAGCTGTGAGCTGTGACTCTTACTTTGCTGAATTCCTTCCTGGACACTTATTATCTCTTGTCATCACCTTCATCTCCTTCTTCTTCTTTCCCTCCCCCTACCCCAACCTTTTCTCCCTCCAGTGTGTGGGGACACCCATACCCCTTTCTCCCCCCACCTTGAATTGATTTGAGCTTTTCTCTTATGTGGATGAGAGATGAATTCTACTATCTTTGTCCTTAAATCTGAGAGCCTATCTTACCTCCATGGATTGCACAGTTACACTTTTAGTCGGTTTTTGGCACCCGGGTGTGCTGCTCGACAGGCTGCTGCCAGTGTCTCCACTTTCCCTTTGTAAGCAGCACCAGCTGTTGTCCTCTGCAGAAGGCTTCACTGCGTGCAGAAACCTCACCCCAGTAATTCTAGGAGCCTTTTATGTCCCTGGGTATTTCTGACCTGAATTTTGGCCAACTGCATCTTACAAAGTCAGCAGGTTTCCTCCAAATATTATCATTAAGTGTTTCCTGTGTAAAATCCTGTCCTTTCCAATGTACTTGGAAGAAGGAAATAGGAAAAACGTGAGTATTTATATAGGATCTTTTCTCCCTACAGACAACCGTTTGTGAATTCTTAGACAATTTCAGTGAGAGTGAGGAGCGGATAGGAACTGGGCAAACACAACTTGGGATGGTTGAAGACTTTTCCAGTGTTCCATAGGGAGTGATCTGTCTCCTGTAACCTGCACAAAGCTGTTAGTGAATTCCCTTGATGTCAGGGAAACAGATTAAGTTTCTAGAATTCAAGATATTGCTATGCTCTTTGCACAGTAGAGAAGCACGAAACATGAGGATCACCCCACAGGTCTCCAGCAAGCTTAGCAGAAGCTGAGTCCTGGGAACTGCTGAGCTGGGGAAGAAACTGTCCACTGACCCTCCCGTTCAGGTCGCAGATGTCTGACATGGAGTGAGTGGGTAGTTCTTGGAGATGGTCCAATAATTTTTAAGCGGGCATGATGGGTAAGGGAGGGTTAAGAAAAATGTGAAATAGAATTTTGAATTCACACTATTATTGGAAAAAATTTTGAACATGGGACATAAAAGTAATGTCAAGTCTTGATGAAACTTGAATAGCTCTTCAAAGACTCAAGAAAAAAATCCATGGGTTTATTGTCTTTCCATAAAAATATTATTATATAACTTATTTTGTTTACTAAAACTTTTATATTAGTTAAGAGGATATATTTACAAGGTATATTTATTAACTTTTTTTTGCCTTATCTGGGAAAGTTTATTTACTTTTGAAATAATTTTGAAAATTGTTAACATACCTGCTTTATTTCTATTCTGAGTACAGGATTTTTCTCCCAATTGTTTCCAGATACTTATTTACCTAAGCGGAAATTAGAATTTTTTTTTTAATGGAAAGAATGTAAATAGAAAGAATATGAAATCATTAGGCTTTTGACATGCAAAATAACATGTAAGAAAATTGCCTTTCTAATCACATGGTTTTCTTGAAAGGGTTTTCTGAACTTTTTTTTTTAACCTTTTAGAGAATCAACCTCCAATATTTGAAGGATTACTTCAGAGGAGACCCAGCAGAATGACAGGCGGTCCCTTCCAGGCCATGGGTCTGGTGAAAATGGAGGAAAGAGGAGAGACAGAGTGCGTGGTGTTTACGTTTTCACATCCTGACTTTCCCGCCCCTGTCAGCGGTGCTCTCACATGAGGGCCTGAACAAGGGACTGCTTCTTGTGGGACATCCATTCACCCACAGTGTGGTCCTGAGTGACGAGGCGGGAGCTTAGAAGTCGCCGAGGGTGAGGATGGGACGCTTTCTGGGGTTGCGCTACCTGGTGACAGAGCTCTAAGTAAGTTAGGGCTTCAGAGGGGCTTTGGGATTCGGTGGAAGCCAAGATGTGACTTCGTCCAGGAGCTCTTTAGGAGCGTTTCGTGAAATAGAGTCGGTCTCCCGATCGCCTTGACTGGGGGCCCGTGGGTATCCCGCAAGTGCAGGACCAGAGGAGCCCGAGGACACTTGAGTCCAAGCACTCCTGTCCCTCAGACACTGGCTGCTTACAAGAGGGGGTGTGTGTTTCCCAAGAGCAATGAGTACTCCCAAAGGGCCTTTAAAAATTATTAGGTTGCATTTAGTTTAAACTGTATTGAATCTTTTTTCTTCTCTCCTCCCTCCTTCCTTCTTCTCTCCTCCTTCCATCCCTCCTTCTTTTCCTTCCTCCCTTCCCTGTTTCCTCCCTCTCCTTCCCTCCACTTAGCCAGTGGTGGGGGCTTCAGAGGAAGAACAGATTTACTTTTTGCGTTTCCTATTTCCCTCTCTGGGCCAGCACTTCTACCCTTTTCAGCTGTAAAACATCCTCCCCTAAGGTGTCCTAAAGCAGCCTCTGCACCGTCTATCCCACGAAGACATCTGGTGAACTGACAGCAAAGTGTTCAACTATTTTACCTCTCTCAGAAGTATTTACATTTCACTTAAGTCCTGTAGGATGCTAAACTCGGAGGGAGGAGGCACAGTAAACCTTCAGGCCTCTCCGCCCAGTGAGGTGAGGCATTAGTCAGGGCTTCCACTCAGAGCTCAGCACATGCCCACCTGCAGAGGCGGGAATGTAGCTCCCACAAAGTGGTCCTGATCTCTTTTGATATTAGGAATCACCACTATTTAAAACGTTTCCTTTTTCCAGAATGTGGAAGGTATTTGGGCAGTTGCATTCAGCAGTGTAGTGGAGTTACCAGCTGCTGGGGGTCAGGTGCCCCGTGTGAAACCTGGAAGGAAAGAATCTGATGGGAGGGCACAGATCTGGCCCAGGTCCTCACCCCGGTGGCTTGTGGAGCGTCCCATGTGAGCTGCCATCAAGATTGTCCATAGCTCCTCCCTCCTGAAACCAAAATCAATGTCCTCAATCTTGGAGTGAGAAAATGGAGGTGAGGGACTTAGAATATTTTGGGAACACATCTTTAGCTATTTCCAAAATTAAAGTCTGGAAAAATTTATGATGATATGAATCACATTCATTTTCATAGCATGGAAATGTGTGTATAAGATAAATCTCAGCCTAAATTAATGTTAAGATAGGGTAATACTAATATAATGCAATTATGTGTATAATAAGTGGAGCAGAAAGAGTGGGGGGAGTGTTAATATAAATAAATATTTGTTGTGTTGAAGATATAAATGAGTACTCTCTCTCAAATGGATAAAATTTGTAGGTTGTAATTATAAAGAATTATATATTATGATAACAGGACAAAGAAATCATAACAGGTATTAAAGAAGTCTTGGTTAAAGTAACTTTTAAGCAAATAGTACATTGCAAAAGAAAGTGCCCATCTGTGGAAGTTGTATGTGATTAACACAGTTTAGGGCAATGCAGCCAGAAAAGTGACTCTGTGTGAGAGCTTCAGGGTCATTGGGCCCTGGGCTTAAATTCTGGCTACGACTCTTTCATTATATAACTATACTGGTTGCATGACCTTAGGCAAGTCACTTAAAAGTCTCTATGAGACATTCTCTCCCGCAAAAGTTGTGGTAGCAATAATTATCCCTAAAGAATTATTTATAACTCCAGATTTAATTTATACCATTGATGACGGAATCATGAGAGAACTATTCCATTCTGCCTGGATCTGTATTCACTTCTGTGTAATTTCTTCAGCTTCCGTGTGTGTGTGTGTGTGTGTGTGTATGTGTGTGTGTGAGAGAGAGAGAGAGAGAAAGAGAAAGAGGAGCAGACCTCATAAGACTCAGTCCTCTAATCCAGATCCAAAAGCCAAAGTTGGTAAGTGCAATAGGGAAAAATAATACAGGAAAAAAAGGAATAGAAAGTATTACTAGGGGAAGGAATTTATAATTTTAAATAGTGGAATATAAGAAAATTCCTGAGGAGAGAAAGGCTTGAGCCATGTGAGCAGCTGGGGAAAGTGTGATATAGGAGGCAGAACTGCAGGCACGGATGTCCCAGAGAAGACCAGGCGTTGGCACAGAGTGGATGTGCTGGACACTGGAAGGCAGAGAGCCCAGGTCACTTAGGGCCTGGCCAGCTATTCTAAGGACTTTGGCTTTTTCCATCACTGAAAAGAAATGCTACTGAGGGGTTTAGCAGGGCCACATTGGCCGCTATGTCAGGAAAGGACTAAAAAGAGCCAAATCTATTGGCGGAAGACCTGTTGGGCCCACTGCAGTAACCTGGGTGGGAGACGATATAAAGTCTGCTCTGGAGCAGGAGGCCGCTCTGTGCTGGGCCGTGCCACAGATGGGATGTGCACTGCCATGGAGAGAGATTCCAGCCTGGGCTTCTGGAAGGATGGAGCTGGTACACATGAAACGGGGAGGATTTTAGGACAAGGGTTGAGAGGGAAGAGCAAGGACTCCAGTTTGGACGTGTGTAGTTTTCAATGCCTGTGAGATGTCCAAGGGCAGTTATGGCAGGTGTTTGGAGTTCAGGGGAGATGTTCAGGGTGGGGAATTTGGGAAATGTCAGCGTGTCTTATAGATGATCTATAAACCACGATGCTGTATGAGGTCATCAAAAGAGCAAGGACAGAAAGAGAAGAGTAAGGGTCTGAGAACTCACCAAGAGGACATGATTCATAATAGTTGGGGAAAGAGGGAAGAGGTGGAGTCAGAGGGAGAGTGACCAGTGAGGTGAGAGAGAAAAGCAGGCAAGTGTGGGGAGCCCAGATTCAGTCAGGAATCAGCTGTCCTTATACCTCTCACATTGCTCTCTACTCTCAACCCTCCCCCACCTTTCCTGCAGCTGTGGAGCTCAGCTTTCCTCTCATCTGACCCATCACATATGACAGTGCCCCACCTGGTCTTTCTCTCAAGGTCCCCTTCTCCCTCTCAGGTCAACCTTTGCATTGCCCCAGATACTTTCTATTATATTGTGCAATGAAAATCCCTTGATCCCTTCATTAAATTCACTGGAAATTTTTTCTTGTTTTGGAAGTGAAAACTTTACCTCTGAACTCAGACTTGAGACTTAGAATCTCTGGAGAAAATGTTCAGGAATTTATACTTCTATACTTTTAAAAACTCTTCAGTTGATTTTACCTAAATTACAGTTTGAAAATCACTGCCCTATAGTAGGATGGGGAACCTTTTTGTGCCGGAAGACTGCATTAATTTAGCTGGAATCAGAAAAGGTCCCTTTGAAAAAATTTCAATTAGATATACTTAAAATGTACATTATTTTATAACAATGTAACGACTATGTACTTAATTTCAAGAAATGAACATTTATTTGTTACTTTAAAGTTAACTCACCTTTAACGCCTCTGTTGTGTCTGCTTCTTGTTGGAAGCATTTGAATATTTGCTTCCAACATGGAGGTCCACGGTTTCACTTAATCTCTAGATGGGTGTCAGTCATTTGTGACCTTGAGGACATCTTTGATTTGAAAAGCAAGAAAGTATGTTGGGGCATGTTGCCAAAGGCATGGGCATTTCACTGAATTTTTCCAGATTTCAATTGGGATCTTTCTTAGCACCAAACAATGACTTTAAAATGCTGTTTACTGAGAGCTCAATCAATTCCATATATGCTTCCTTAGATGACTTGATGATTTCGATTAGGTGAGGCTAAAATACCAATTTGAGGGCAATGACATGATTCTCAAAGTTAGTGAACCTGCCACTGTATTTTCCAGTTAATAGGTCTGTATAGCTGTGCATTCTTCAAATGATTTGCATGTATCATCCTGTTCACCAGTGACATTTGCTCAGCAAAATGTTATTCTGAAATTTCCTTTTGAAGAAGTATTTTAAAAACAATAGTTTTTTTGAAATGCTTGGATTTTTTGCCACAAATATAGAGACTTAGTTTTACCTTGCAAAGAAATATTCAAGTCATTTTGATTTGACATGATATCACACAGAAATGTTGCAGTCCTATAGAAATTTTCTTTCAATAATTCATGCTGCCGATTCTGTTCTTCATAAAATGTAACTATTTGTTCTTGCAGAGATAAAATTTTGGCTGACACTTGTCACTGCTGTAGCCAACACACTTATCATGACATGGCAAAATCACACTGAATACTCTGTCATTCAACTTTAGCAAGTTATGAATCTCACAATGCCACGTTACATTTGCACAAATGCAGTTAACAATTCATATAACTCCTTGCAAAGTGTCGCTTCAAATAGGAGCTTTAGCCCAGAGATTCTGCTGAAGCAAGATCCACTGAAAAGAAATGAAAGCATCTGGATCTGTTAATACTTAAAAAAAAATCGTTGCAATAAACCCTTCATGTTTTCCTGTCATAGAAGGTTCACCATCTCTAATACTGTCACCTAGTTTACCCAATTCAGTCCAAAGTCACAATGTTTATCTTGAAAATTGTTGAAGATATCGATTCTCTTATTCTGTTTGCAAGAGTGCCCAAACTGAGTAACTCTTGGTAGGAAAGAAAATCTTTGGTTATAACCCCAATGAAGTATAATACCTGGGCTGAATCAGTAGTATCAGCTGATTCCTCAAAAGCAATTGAATATTTATTTCCCTTTTGATGTATGGCATGAGGTTTTTCTGTTAAGCTGAAGGTTAATTCATGCTGCTGATCAGTTATGGTTCTCCTGGAAAGAGGCAGCTGTTTATAGTTTGAGCCATCATCAGGGTCTAATTATCCTACAACTTTGACAATCAATCATTCTTTCACAATTTCTATACCAGTGAATGGGTTCCCTTTTCCTCTCAAGTATACAAGCTGCTTTGTAAGTTTCTTCACTGGCAGTATTTCTAGCTCTTATTGTTGCTTAAAAGAATTGTTGCTATATGAACTTTTGTGCTTCTCTAATTCAAAATGTTTGTGGTCTTTATGAGTATATTATAACAGCATGATAGCTGATGAACTTTGAATTTCTTTTCTCTATTTAGGTACAATAGTGAATATTTATTTAGAATAAGAAATTATAACAAATTATAGATTCAAAAAGCTAATAATTACCACAAACCTAAAACAAAATCCAGAAAAATGCCAACACACTTTTAATACTGCCTGACACACCCCCATAGCTGATGTCTTCTTCATATGACAAGTTTTTTTTTTTTTAATTTTAAAATTATTTTGGTTTCATGCATCAGTTTTGTTATGCTTAGGTCAGAGTTTTAAGCGTGCCCATCACTTGGGTAACATTTATTGTACCTGTTAGGTAGTTTTCACCCATCCCGGCCTTCCCTTCCCATGGTTGATTTCCACTGAGTTTTGTTTCCCTCTGTGCACATGGAGCTCATTTCTTAGCTTGTTAGTTTTGGCTTAGTAGTGAGTATATGTGGTGTTTGTTTTCCTGCTAGAACACAAGGGCCATGGTAGCAGGGACCAGGACTCTTTTATGTACAGTTCCTCCCCCATGCCTAGTACAGTAGTCGGTGAAAACTGAACACTGTCCCTCCATTCCGAAATCCATATGTTGAAAACCTAAGCCCCAGTACCTCAGCATGTGACTATTTGGAGATATAGCCTATAAAACAGTAAATAAGCAGAATGAGTTCATATGGGTGGGCACTGATCTAACGTGACTATTTTCCTTATAAAAAGGGGACACATCAGAACACAGACATTTGTGCACAGAGAAGACCACAGAGACTTCAGGAGAAGGCGGCCACCTACAAGGTGAGCAGGGAGGCCTCAAGACAAGCCCACCATCACCACTTTGATGCTGGCCTTCTAGCCTCCAGCACTGTGAGAAAATAAGTTTGTTTTATAAGCCACCCAGTTTGTGGTATTTTGTGGTGTCAGCCCTAGCAAACTAAAACACTAAGAGTTCAACAGATACCTTCTTGACAAAGTCTTTTCTTGTACTGTCTGTAGCTTAAGAGTCACACCATTTCTTACTTCTCTTACACATTGATTTTTCCTTCATTGAATTGATGGGTTTCATGCCTATCTTGATGAGCCGTACTGTACATCAATCTTGTAGTTTCTTCTGTACGGTCTACTGTATAGAACAGCCACAGTGGAATGACCACTTGAAGGACGCACCATCACCACTCCAGCCCATCTGTTGTGGCTCACCTGATGTGTCTCCAACTTCTCTTGTATCTTCTCAAATCAGAAAGTCCTGAGTGTTCATCCTCTCCGTCCAGCTGGGTCTGTTTATCCTTTGTTGGCTTTACTGGCCTCTTCGCTGATGTAGGGTCATCATGTCACTCTTTATGTTACATTATTCTTTCTAGCATCCCAGAACCCTTTAGCTCCTTGAACTTTTTCACAACTTTTTACATCAATCTTCAATTCTGTGTCATTCCTGTGAACCATTTATAGGTGAGTCAGAAAAACATCATAACTGAGTCCACTATAGTCAGATGGCCTATTGTCAAGGGGCCTGTTATTATTCCTGATCTCTCCTCTCCCATCTCATGAGCTCCATGCTATTTTTTTTGTAAAACCTAAATAACATATTTTACATACACTGAAAATCTTAGTCATACTCCCTTCCCTATTCTGTTCAGCAGGTAGCTCTTCTCCATATAGGGTTTACTAAATACTAGTCCTATGAGTTGTTCAGAGTAAATAGAATACAGCATCAGGTATGTTGGGAAATGCCGGGCAGAATAAAAGTAAACAAATGTCTTCAACTTCCATCTGTTAATGCCCATTCAGAATACACGGGAAGATCACAGAGGACATGCATAATTTTTTGTCCATATTCATGACTCTTTCCTCTTGTGATGGGTACAAAAATTTCCACTGGATAAACCACTTTACCACTTGTCTATTTTCCATAATTTTAGTCAATTTTACTAGCTACAGAGATGGACTCAAGATAGTCACATGACATGTGTATAATCATGGCCAGTTATTATACTTCCATTCTCCTGGATGTTGTTTGGTTTAAGCATGGGAGTGTGTTCCTGGTGTGCAGAGTGAGTCTCCCCTTTATCTGGGAGGCTGTAGTGTTAGGTTGGTATTTTAAAACCATGTGGTGAGGTATTTTAAAACCTGAAAAGTGAGGCTGTTATAGAGGGAATCAGAGCAGAGGAGCCTGGATTCTGGTGACATCACTTGAACTCCTGGTTTAGCTCCCCCAAAGCCATATATTTTGTGATTATTCTATTGTTTGAGGCAATATATTCTGTTTTTGATAGGTCAGTTTAGGTAGGTTTTCTACACAACAGAAAGAATCCTGATTGGTCTAGAGATTGATTCAAGAGTGAGGATGACAAATGAGTCAGAGTGAGATTGGCTGAGCTCTGGGGTTGGGTGAAACTCACTGAAGATTACTCTGCTCTAGATTGGCCTTCTGAGTCTGTCATATCTCCCAAGGAACAGCATACCTCATGTAAGTACATACATATGTACACACTTATATCTCAGGTATACCTCAGTAAGATAGTATATCTGGTATACCAACCAGATAGTCTGAATCTATGCCTCAAATCAGAAGTGCAAAATAATGTATTTCCACTAAAAGGGAGCCTTCTTTCTGCTCTTTGTAATCCAACAGCCTGCAAATCCAACAATAAAACAGTCGTATAGGGTTGGAAAAGTTGAAATTTTTTTCAACAGAAGATCAGTACAAGTATTGTCAGGGACACAGGAAATATAATAGGAGACAAAATAGCTTTATCTCTCTGGTCCCTCCTAAGCACATCCTGTTGTGAGCTCCCTATCCGTCAGAAGGTATGGCTGTATGTGTATTTGTTGTACAGGTTGCTGGACCACAGGGTCTGTGTGGTCGGAGAAGTGCTTGTCACTCTGAGACCCTGCAGCATGAATGCAAGGACTCAGTGGCTGGTGGCTTGTCTCCTTCTGGGAAGAACAATATGTGAGGAGTTGGGTAGTCACAATGAACATTTAATGTTGTTGTCTGCCCAGCACCCATTATTCCTTTTTCAATGAACAGTTCATGCATTTCTTCTAGGTAATTACTCCTGTACCCCTTCCACTTACCCCAGAATATTTAATGTTGTTGTCTACCCAGCAACTATTACTCCTTTTTCAATAAACAGTTCAAGCATTTCTTCTAGGTACCGGTAATTACTCCTTGGCTTCTTCTGCTTGCCCCATCTAGTCTCTGTGTCCAGGCATAGCTCCACGTTTGACTCTAGGGGTGGTCCCTTAAAGTAAGCTTGACCCATCAGCATAATTCCCTTCCTCTGACCATAGTCTAGGGATGAGAAATACAAACATATGCATTTAAAGTAATTTGGGCATTCATGTCCGAGCTGCTGGGAAAGCAGCCTGTGATATTGTGGCCCCAGAACTGCTGGCAGCCCACTGGACACCATGTGGAGCCCGAGGCTCACAAGGAGGGGAGCACAGATGACAAAGAGATGAGGTATCACATAGGCTTTGGATTAAGGCACGCCTGAGACCAGAAATAACTCTTTAATTTAATATGCAAGGAAATAAGATCCTTTTTGAATTTTCCACTATTTGCCAACAACAGATTTCCAACTGGTATAAGGGTCTATTATGCATGTATTCTAAACTTTTTGACCTCGAACTCCTTTTCATGCCACACTTTTTAACACCCTATGCTGTTAGCATTTATTCTTTATAAATCATTTAGGATGTCTTTAGCTGCAAATTAAAAGACAAGTAAGGAAACTCAATAACAAAATTTTGGGAGGTTAAATCATGGGCTCAACAGTGTCATTGAGCACCTGTGTTATTTCTAGTTTTACTTTGTGCCTTCCCCAGTTAATTGGGTCCTCAGACTAACCTCTCTTGAGGTCGTAAGATGTCTTCATTTTAGGCATCACATCCTGACCGGATTGGGCAGAAGAGGCGATGTTATTTTCTTGTATCTAAGTTTAAGAATGAGAAGATGCACCTCATGTTTTTTCTCTATCCAGAGATTCCACCTGAGTCCCTCTCATTGCCCCATGCTGGGTTACCTGGCTGTCCCTAAGCCAGCTGTCAGGAAGAGAATGGCATAAGTGATCTCCAAACATCTTTCCAAAAGGAACATGTTAGCTTGCATTCCCCCCAACAGTGCGGAAATGTTCCCTTTTCTCCACATCCACGCCAAAATCTCTGGTTTTGGGATTTTGATGTGGGCTAATCTTACTGGAGTTAGATGATATTTCAAAGTGGTTTTGATTTGCATTTCTCTGATGATTAAGGATGATGAGCATTTTTTCATGTGTCGATAGGCTGTGCGCCTGTCTTCTTCACAGAAGTTTCCTTTCAAGTCCCTTGCCCACCCATAGATGGGATCACTTTTCTTTTCTTGCTAATATGTTTGAGTTCTCTGTGGATTTTGGTTACTAAATCTTTGTCAGAGACATAACCTGCAAATATCTTCTCCCATTCTGAGGGCTGTCTGTTTGCTTTACGTACTGTGTTCTTGGCTGTGCAGAAGCTTTTTAGTTTGATCAGGTCCCAGTAGTATATTTTTGGTGTTGCTTCAATTGCCCAGGAGGTACTCCTCATAAAATATTCACCCAGGCCAATTTCTTCAAGTGTGTTCCCTGTACTTTCTTAGTATTTTTATAGTTTCATGTCTTAAGTTTAAATCTTTTATCCAGTGAGACTCTGTCTTTGTTAATGATGAAAGGTGTGGGTCCAGTTTCAGTCTTCTACAGATTGCCAGCCAGTTCACCCAGCACCACTTGTTAAATAGGGAATCTTTCCCCCACTGAATGTTTTTAACTGGCTTATTGAAGATCAAATGACAGTAAGTAGCTGGGTTCATCTCTTGGTTGTCTATTCTGTTCCATACATCTACCTCTCTGTTTTTGTGTCAGTACCATGCTGTTTTGATCACTATAGATTTATAGTATGGTCTGAGGTCTGGTAGCATGATTCCTCCTGATTTGCTTTTATTTCTGAGTAATGTCTTGGCTATTTGAGGTTTTTTTTCTGATTCCATGTAAAATGAAGTATTATTTTTTCAAGATCTTTAAAGTATGACAGTGGTGCCTTAATAGGGATTGCATTAAAATTAGAGATCACTTAGGGCTCTAAAAATAGACCTTCCATTCAATCCTTCAATTCCTCTATTAGTTATATATCCAGAAGACCAAAAATCACTTTATAACAAAGGTATTTTCACCAGAATGTTTATTGCAGCCCAATTCTTAATTGCTAAGTCATGGAAGAAGCCCAAGTGCCCATCAACCCATGAATGGATTAATAAATTATGGTATATGTACACCATGGAATATTATGCAGCCTTAAAGAAAGATGGAGACTTTACCTCTTTCATGTTTGCATGGATGGAAATGGAACATATTCTTCTTTTTTTTTTTTTTGGAGATGGAGCCTCAAGCTATCCCCCTGGGTAGAGTGCCATGGCATCACAACTCATAGCAACCTCCAACTCCTGGGCTCAAGCGAGTCTCCTGCCTCTGCCTCCCAAGTAGCTGGGACCACAGGTGCCCGCCACAACGCTCGGCCATTTTTTGGTTGCAGCCATCATTGTTGTTTGGCGGGCCCGGGCTGGGGATTTGAACCCGCCACCTTAGGTGTACATGGCTGGCGCCTTAGCTGATTGAGCCACAGGCACCGAGCCGGAACATATTCTTCTTAGCAAAGTATCTGAAGAATGGAAGAAAAAGTATCCAATGTACTCAGCCCTACTATGAAACCAATTTATAACCACCCACACTTCCATATGAAAGCGATAACCCAATCACAGCCCAAGATGAAAGAAAAAGAAGGGGAGAGGGTAGGGAGGAGGATGGGTGGAGGGAGGGTAACTGGTGGGACCATACCTATGGTGCATTTTACAATGGTACATGTTAAATCTACTAAGTATAGAATATAAATGTCTTAACACAATAAATAAGAAAGTGTGATGAAGGCTATGTTAACCAGTTTGATGAAAGTATTTCAAATTGTATATAAACCAGCACATTGTACCCCATAATTGCATTAACGTACACAGCTATAATTTAATTTAAAAATAAAAAGAAAGAGAATGGCGTAACCATGACTGGTTGAGACTAATCAGGATTTACCCATCATCTTGCAATGGGATTACTTTCCCTCCAGGCTGTAAACCTGAAAAAAAAAGGGTGTTCTGTTTGTGAGGATAAAAGGGAGAATGGGTGCTGAGAAGGCCATTTAAGGGATTACCATACCATGCAGGAGGTAAACTCACATAGAAGATTAAATAGCTTGGCTTCCAGGTTTTGACCTCCTACTTGCCTTCAATCCCCCCAAGTGATTCAAATGTCTTTTTATATAAACTATTTTATCTATACAATCCATTCCTGTCTTACAGGAAAAGGCAACTCTCTTCTGTTCTTAGTATCAAATCCTCTCCACTCTGCCTCTAATCATAACAGCCTTTGCCTGCATTTGATTTGAATATTTCATTCTGTCATTTTTTTGTCTCTACTCCAAATTTAAGCTTCTCTAGTTAATGACCCTTCCTCTAATCCAATTCAAACATTGCTGTGCAGTCCTCTCCCTGAATACATCTAGTATTCTTCCATCAGACAATTTCCTCTGTGCCCTTGGGAATTGAAGCTCCCTGACACCTTCCTATGGTTTGCACAACTCCATCTAGGTCCATGCCTTCACTGACCCCTGCCTCTGGCTTCTGTGTGAGGCCCTTTTAAAGAGAGGATTCACCTGTTTGTTGCCAGTGTAGCATGGTCAGGACGTGGGGGGAGACTATTTGAGTGTTGTTTGCAGGCCTTGACTCATGTTCTAAGCCACTCCTCTTTAAGTAGTCCAGCTAGATAACCTTTCACCATGTCTTCACAAAAAAATCTGGACAATGACATATTTATCTAGAATATTAGCACATATATCATGTTCTTCCTTCCTTCCTCTATTTTTTATTGAGACAAAATATAAACATATAATTTACCATTTTCATTATTTTTACCTGTACAGTTATACATTTGATTTTTGTGTGTTGATTTTGTATCCTGCAACTTTTTTGAATGTTTGTCAATTTTAACATTTTTTTGGTGTGTGTTCCTTAGGTTTTTTTTTTTAGGTATCAGATCATGTTGTCTGTAAACAAGGCTAATTCAACTTCTTCCTTTCCAATTTGAATGCCTCATGTTTCTTTCCTTTGTTTAATTTCTCCCCAGGGCTAATAATAGTGAAAACAAGCATCCTTTTCTCATTTTAGTCCTCAGAGGAAAGGCCTTTCGTTTCTCCTGATTCAGTACGATGTTGGCTGTTGAGTTTATCATGTATCCCCTTTACTGTGTTTATCACTCTATACCTGTTTTGATAAGGGTCTTATCATAAAGGGATGTCGAATTTTATCAACTTCTCTTTTGGCGTCTACTAAAATAATATTTTTTTTGGTCATGTTCTTTCTTTCCATTCTCATTCTTTTTTTTTTTTTTTGAGACGGAGCCTCAAGCTATCCCCCTGGGTAGAGTGCCATGGCATCACAGCTCACAGCAACCTCCAACTCCTGGGCTCAAGTGAGTCTCCTGCCTCTGCTTCCCAAGCAGCTAGGACCACAGGCGCCCGCCACAATGCCCGGCCATTTTTTGGTTGCAGCCATCATTGTTGTTTGGTGGGCCGGGCTGGGGATTCAAACCTGCCACCTTAGGTGTATGTGGCTGGCGCCTTAGCCAATTGAGCCACAGGTGCCGAGCCTCCATTCTCATTCTTGGGGACTTCATCATCACCAGTGATGATTTTTAAAACTAGCCCCACATTTTCTTTCTTTCTTCTAATCCCCTCTCGCCCATCTCCTGACCTCTCTCTGTTTATCCCTTCCTCCATCTCTGTCTTGTTCCCCTTCCCTG
>CAUYQV010023282.1:0-17887 GCA_963574575.1 Galagoides demidoff | reverse complement strand
TAATTCTATCATAGGATACAGTGTGTTGCTTCCATATGCAGTTTGGAAAACTCTCATCCAACTGGCTAACATAGCCATCATGTCTTTCTCATAATTGTTGTGTTAAGACATTTATATTCAACCTTTAGACAAATTCACATGGAATACTATATAGCCACAAAGAAAGATGGAGACCTTGCCTCCTTCATGTTTACATGGATGGAGCTGGAAAATGTCTTCCTTAGCAAAGTATCTCAAGAATGAAAGAAAAAATATCCAATGTACTCAACACTATTATGAAACTAATTGTTAGGTATCTTAGGAAACTACAATCCAAATGGAGCCCTAGACTACGGGGAAAGGGAAGGAGGGAGAGGGGAGGGAGAGGATGGGTGAAGAGAATGATATTGTGAGGATCATGCCTATAATTTATCCTATTAGGGAACATGTGAATTTGATCTGGCATTTCTCAAGAACCAGCTGCAGCACCTGGGGCAGTGCGTAGAATATGAAGTCAGCAGTGGCGTAGGACAGGATGGCTCCCTGTTGTCCTCTCCATTACTCAAGGGATTCCTGACTGGCTATGTTGTAGCCAAACTGAGGACATCAGAAGTATTGGGCTTTGCTGTGGGAACCTTCATTGGCATCTACGCAGCTCAGGCATATGCTGTGCCCAATCTGGAGAAGACATTGAGGGACTATTTGCCATTGTTTCGCAAGGGAACTGACTAGCTCTGGATGTCATGGGGTGGGCAGGTTGAGCATATGGGGATTGCAGGTGGCAGTCTTTTGACCACAGACATTCCATCTAGCTTCCCCCACTATCACCAGTTTGCCATCTCCAACTTTCCTGCCACCTCTATCCTTGTTTCCTTTCCTGCAGAGTGTGGCTTTTCATCCTTCACCCTGGACCCCTTCCTTCCTTAACTCCATGGCCCCAAGACTGTAATTTCAAGGGCCACGAGATCCTCCTCTTCAAGCCCTAACTGGAGTTTGAAGCTGACTCCCATCTTTAATATTCTCTCTGGCAGTGTACTATAGCCCCTCCCTCCTGAGAGCTGGCTTCATAACTCTATTTCCCTAAAAGTGTCACAATCCGCACTGCCCTTTGCTAAAACTACATAGGCCTTCTAGGGTCTGATATGGACATTAATGAAGAGGATGGGGGTATACCAGACCTGGGCCATCCTAGGGAGGCCTGCTGGACCCTGATACTACTCCTGTCCACTGCCATGTATGGTGACCATGCTTCATTGCTGGCACTATGCCATGTGGATGGCCAAGTGCCCTTCCACCCCTCTTCAGCTATGCTGCTGACTGAGCTGACCAAGCTACTGTTGTATGCTTTCTCCCTCCTGGGGGGGGGGTTGGCAAGCATGGCCCCACGGGGCCCCACCCTGGCGCCAGACTGCTCCCTTCACACTGTCAGCCCTGCTCTATGGTGCTAACAACAACTTGGTGATCTATTTTCAGCGTTACATGGACCCCAGCACTTACCAGGTACAGAGCAATCTCAAAGTTGGAAGCACCACCCTGTTCTACTGCCTTTGCTTCCAACACTGCCTCTCCACGTGCCAAGGGTTAGCATTGCTGCTGCTGCTGGCCGTAGGGCCATGCTATGCAGCAAGTGGCTTTCAAGACCCCCAGAATACCTTTTATGGGCCCCTTCTAGCTGCTGCCTCCAGCCCCATGCCCCTGCATATCACTCGCCTGGGACTTCTGCTCCTCATCCTGTACTGCCTCATCTCAGGTTTGTCACCCATGTACACAGAGCTGCTCATGAAGCAGCAGTGGCTGCCCTTGGCACTTCAGAAGCTCTTCCTCTACACTTTTGCTGTGCTTCTGAACCTAGATCTGCATGCTGGTGGTGGCCCTGGCCCAGGCCTCCTGGAGAGTTTCTCAGGATGGGCAGCACTGGTAGTGCTAAGCCAGGTGCTAAATGGACTGTTCATGTCTGCTGTCATGAAGCACGGCAGCAGCATCACACACCTCTTTGTTGTGTCTTGCTCACTTGTGGTCAGTGACGTGTTCTCAGCAGCCCTGCTGCAACTGCAGGTCATAGGCACTTTCTTCCTGGCCACGCTGCTCATGGACCTGGCTGTGCACCTGTACTATGGCAGCCGCTAGCCCAGACCCTGTAGATTGAGTGTCACCATCAGAGCTCCCTCTTAGGCCTCCCTTCCCATCCCCTCAGGGGCCCTATAACAAGTGCTTTGTGAAGAAAGCTTGGGAAGTGAGAGCAATCAGTTAGTCTCTGGAGCTGGGTGGATGAAGGGGGTACTCCTAGTAGATCTGAAGAGTGGGTTTGGTTATGGAAACTTTTAGCCACCCCGCCAAGCTCTTCTGGTCTAAGGAATTAGGGTAGCATCAATATCTAGGCCTGAGAAATGAGTCCATCCCTGAGCAGGCAGGCTCCCTGCCTCATCCTACATGAACACAGTTGCTCAAAGTGGGGTATGGGCAACACATCACTTTCCTTACCTACTTAGCCACCCTAGCAGACCCACTACCCCCAGGCCTGGTGCTGGTGCTTCAGCCCAGCTGTGGTACATGATTCCCTCATAAGGAATGCTCAACCCTCATTGCACCCACCACTCTTAGGCAGGAAGGCCAAAAAAGTTGCTACAGATTATACAACCATCACCTAGACCATTCTGCCAATCTCTTCAGTCCAGCAATACTTGGAGACATCCCCTCTTCCCCCTCCACAGTGCTGTTTCCCATACCCAGCCTTTGTTCTGGAAACCACAGAGAAGCTATGGTTTGACATATCTCAGAGAATGTTGGCCATGAGCCCTGGCTTAAGCCTACACTCCTGATCTCTCTGCTCATCCCAAATGCCCTCTTGAAGTCCTCTGCCCACTCTAAGGCTCCTACTAGGAGTGCCATCCTTCCCATTCTGGGTTCTGCCTCTGACAAGCAGTCTCCCAGCTCCCAACAGCCTGAGGAAGCTCTACAGAGTGACCTAGGACCAGGTACAAGAAGCTTCTGTGGCTCAGTCAGTGTCTCTAACTGCATAAGCAATAAAGTCTTAATAAAGTGTTCTAGAGTGAAAAAAAAAAGCCTTTTAAAATCAATTAAAATATGGTTTTTGCCTTCATTCTGTTAATGTAGTATATTACATTAACGGATTTCTGGCTGTTAACAGCAACTTTGCATGCCTGAGAGAAATTCCACATGGTTCTGGTATATAATTATTTTTGTACTTTGCTGGATTCCACTTGATAGTATTTTGTTTAAGAATTTTTTATCTATCTTCACAAAATAAAATAGGATTGAATGAAACATAGTTTTCTTATGACATATAAAGTCTGACAAATTCACAAACTTGTGCTTACATTGGCACAAGTATGAACAACTGTATGAACAACTCAGTAAGGTTTCATAACTATGGTATGTCAGGGTCTCACAGTTATGTTTGTGTCGATGTGTGGTGGTGTCTTGCTGAGTGGTGTTTATCATTGTTGTTGCGTGTTATTGTGTGCTAGCATGAAAATGTTGGAGCTTCAATTAGAGCAATGAACTAACAATCATAAATTTTTTGTTAAATTTTGCAAGAGTGGAAGTGAAATCAAGGATATTTTAGTTCAAGTTTATGGGGATAATGCCATGAAGAAAACAGTAGTGTACAAAAGGATTAAACTCTTTTCTCAGGGGAGAGAAAGTATCACTGATGAAGAGAGGTCAGGGCAGCCAGTAACAAGAACACTGACAAAACATTGCAAAAATTCATTGTGAATTGGTTGACTGTGGGGAGCATAAAATACCAAATAAACATTGACAGAGAAACAGGAAAATCTTAACTGAAACTTTTGGCCAACCAACTCATGGCTCTTACATCATGACAATGTACCAGCCCACACGGCACTGTCTATGAGGGACTTTTTAGACAATAAACAAATAACTGCATTGGAATACCCTTTCTAGTCACTTCATCTGGCCCTGATAACTTTTTACTTTACCTGAAGATTAAAGGAAATATTTAAAGGAATATTTCGATGACATTCAGGACATCAAGGGTAATATAATGACAGCTTTGATGGTAATTTCAGAAAAAGAGTTCCAACATCTCTTGGAAAGGTGGAGTAGGCATTGGCATCATTGCACAGCTTTCCAAAGTGAGTACTTCAAAAGTGACTATAGTGGTATTCAGTATGAGGTATGTAGCATTTTTTCTAGGATAACTTCATTAACTTAATTGTCAGGCTTTATATCTGTCTAAGTTTGAGATAAGGGCTATACTAGCCTCAGAATAAGTTCAAAAGGGATTCTTAACTGTTTGGTGGACTTCACCAGTGAATCCATTGAGTCTTGGACTTTTCTTTGTGAAAAAATTTTGATCACTAAGTCAAACTCTTTACTTGTATAGGTGTGTTGAGATAATCTATTTTTTTTTTTGAGTAGGTTTCAGTTGTTCTTTCTAGTAATTTGTCCATTTTGCCTAAATGTTCTATTGCATGGCATGCAATTATTCACAGTATTCCCTTAAAATTATATTTATTTCTGTAAGGTTGGTAGTTATGTCACCTCTTTTACTTCTCATTTTAATAATTTGAGTCATCTCTCTTTTTTTCTTAGTCAGTCTAGATGAATGTGAACCAGGGGTACAGATAAGCAAAATGGACCTGAGATAATCTTCATGCAGCCCATGGGTGACAGGTTGGACACCCTTGTTAGTGTAAGAATGATTCACACTAGTCCTTAGTATAAAAAAGATTATATACCATGACCAAATGTAAATTTTGTTAATCTTTTTTGAAAACCAACACTTGGTTTAGTTGATTTTCTCTACTATTTTTCTATTCTTTATTTCATTAATTTCACTATAATCCTTATTATTCTTTTCTCATCACTTACTTTAGGTTCAGTTTGCACTTCTTATTCCAGGTTCTTACAATGAAAGGTTGTTTATTTGAGATTTTTATTTTTCTTTCATATAGCTTGCATCTATAAATTCCCCTCTAAGTAGTACATTAGCTTTAGTTCAGAAATTTTCATATGCTGTGTCTTCATTTTTACTCATCTCATCTCAGAGTATTTTCTAATTTCCTTTGTGATTTATTCTTTGACACATTAATGATATGTTGTTTAATTTTCACATATTTGTTAATTCACCAAATTTCCTTTTGTCATTGATTTTCCATTTCACTCCACTATATTTGGAGGTAATAATTTGCACAATTTCTTCCTTTTAAATTTATTTAGATGTGCTTTGTGACCTACTATGTGGCCTATCCTGTAGAATATTTCATGTGTGCTTGAGACTAATGTTATTCTGTTTTTCTTAGATTCTATATCTATCAGTTAGGTCTAGTTTATATATATATTGTTGTTTAAGTTTTCTATTTCCTTATTGATCTTCTGCTCAGTTTTTCTATCTATTAGTTAAAGTGAAATATTGAAGCCTCTCACTATTGTTGAATTATCTATCTCCACCCTCAATTCTGTCAGCTTTGCTTTATGTATTGCGTGGGTCTAATGTTAGGTCCATATATGTTTATAATGGTATAACTTTTTGATAGGTTGAGACTTTTATCATTATAAAATATTCCTCTTTATCTCTAGGAAGAAAATTTAAAGCAATTTTGCATGGCATTAATATAGCCACCCAACTTTCTTATGGTTGTTGTATACATGATATATATTTTACATCCTTTTACTTTCCGTCTGTCTGTATCTTTGAAACTAATATGTCTCCTAAAGCCACCATACAATTGGTATCTATTTTTATCCAGTATGACAATTCTGCTTTTTGATTGTATTGTTTTATGTACTCATAGTTAATGTCATTATTTATATAATTGGATTTACACATGACATTTTACTTTTTGTTTACTATATGTCTTCTTTATTTTGTTCCTCTTCTTCCTTTACTTTTCTTTTGTGTGAAGTGAATATTTTCTGGTGTAACATTTTAATTCCTTTAATGCTTTTTTTTCTATTTTTAAAAAATTAATTGGCACATAATAGATGTAATATATATTTGGGGGTACATTTAATCATTTAATACATTTATGTAATGTGTAAATGCTGATGGTTTGGAGCTGAGCCAAAAGAGTAGGTCAAAGAATGCACATCAACCCTATTGAGGCAAGCTATGACCCCAAGGAAATAAATAATAGATACAAAATCCATCACCAAGGAGTCCCCTCCCCCATGAGAACAGCTCACAGTATACTTTCTAAAACAAGTGACAAGAGTTCAGATCTCCTCCTATTTTATCCCATGGGAGATAAAAAAACTGGAACTCGTTCCTCAGAGAGGACCCACTCGTGTGCCGTGGCATTCTCCTGCCAGGCATAAAACTGTATATATTCTCTACTTGCAACTCTGAACTCCCAGCACTTTCACCATGAGGTCTGGAAGCCTATTCCCCATGGAGTCTAGATTCTTGGGCATTTTCTCGAGAGGTGTGGACAAGGCATGGGCTGTTGTAGGTCTGTACTGATTCTGTGGCATGGGTGTAAAGAAAGGACTGTGCACCAAGGGAGCCATATGGGAGAGAGAAAAGCAGTGCCCTGTGGCACGGAGCAGCAGCAGCAGGAACAATAGGGCACACACCCCTGGGGATATTTTGGAAAGAAACTCCCCACCTCTCTTGGCAACCAGAGAAAGCTGGGCCTTTAGTCTGGTGGCAACCACTGGCGGAACAGATCTGGGTCAGAAATGTGAGCCCCATGAGCAAAGGGTGTGCCTGAGGCGGTACCTGCCTGGGCAGGGCACTGTGGGGATGAAGATTAGAAAACACAGGGTAGGGGGGAGAGACAGCATATCCTAGGGTGGGACCAAGTTAGAAGTGCTGCTTTAGAGCCTAAGATACACCTAGTTCCCAGGGGATCATAGCTAAGACAAAAGCAGGCAGGGCAATAGCACCAGCCAGGGAGAGGCAGGAACTGAGAGCTGAGTGTGAGCTCTAACTGCACTGCCCCAACACAGAGTGCAGCGGAGACAGAGACGTCAGCTCCAGACAGTGGCACAGGGCAGGACTGAGTCACAGTTTCTGTGAACTCAAACAGCACATGGCCCTCAGGGGAATGTAGCAGGGACAGAAATGCAAATTCTGCAAGATTATAAGTGGCAACAACATCAGTCAGGGGTGGGGCTGGAACTGAATGAACCACCCCAACTTCCATTAAGCACCCAAGGTTGACAGGCTTCAGCTCCCCCTGTTGGCTGGTGGCAGAGTGTGTGGCCTGGCCAAGGAGACAAATCTCTTTGTGACTCAGGCAAACGCAAACCCCTGGAGCATTTGCTCATTGAAGAGAACTGGGTCACAGCCCTATAGGGTTACTGTGACTGGGTGTGACAGAGATGTAAGGTGGGGAAGGAGGCATCAACCTTCCTGGACTAATTCATTTACTGGGTGGGTCCTACTGACTCCACAGATCACTGGAGCAAGTCATACTCAAGCTACCAGCAGACCTTTGCTATCTAGTTGCTGGAGTCCTTTTGAACTTTCCCACTTGAGGCTGGGTGCTCACTGGGACAATTGACTTGGATCTCTTGAACTGGGACAATCAACTGAGAACTATCCAAAGTGGTACCCTGGGTGTGTGGTTCTCGGTAGGTTTGATTTTCCTTTTCCAGTTATTGCCCATGGGAGTGGGATGACTCAGTTGCTGATATTTCTCCACAGCTGAGACTTCAACTCAGAGTTACTGATTCACTAGTATTGGACAGAGACCAACCAGCTGAAAACAAGACAGAGCTACCTAGCCCCACCACACCAAGCAGGTATCCAGTGTCTCAGGCTGTAGCACTGGATGAGTCCTTTGAAAAGCTCTAGGAGAAAAGGTACAGACACCAGTCCCAGCTCCATGCCAAAGGGCTGGTTAATAGCTACTCCAGGAGCCCCCAACCCAACTCCACCTTATCTGCTTATCTAGCCAAACACTTTAAAATAATCATGGGGCAGAATCAGTGGGAAAACTCTGGCAACATGAATAACCAGAGTAGATCAGCTTCCCCAAGGAACAACATGGTGGATGCAACAGAAGATCCCATTCATAAACAAATGGCTGAGATTTCAGAAATCTAATTTAGAATTTGGATTGCAAATAAGATTAATAGAATAGAGGTAAAGTTGGAATTAGAAATTCAAGGAGCAATTCAAAAGTTGTCTCAAGAAGTCAATGAATTCAAAGACAAAGTCACCAGTGACTTTGACATACTGGGACAAGAACTTGCAGCCCTCAGATATCTGACAAATACAGATATCTGTATCTGTATTTGTCAGATATCATTATACCATTATAAACATATATGGACCTAATATTAGACCCACGCAATACATAAAGCAAAGCTGACAGAATTGAGGGTGGAGATAGATAATTCAACAATAGTGAGAGGCTTCAATATTTCACTTTACTGTAGAATCCCTCAGTAACAGAATGAGCAGGCAGAAGAAAGTATCCCTGACATTGAAGACAAAGCTTTTGAACACACCCAAATGCTCAAAGAGGAAGAGAAGTGGAGAGCAAAAATGGATCATTCTCTCAGAGAGCTCTGGGACAATTCAAAGAAAACTAATATTCATCTTATAGGAATTCCTGAAGGTGATGAGGTTACTTCAAAAGGCACAGATGCTCTACTCAGTGAGATAATCAAGGAGAACTTCCCAGACATGCCAAGAGATTCTGAAATTCAGATAGCAGACAGTTTCAAACCCCAGCTGGACTCCACTCAAATAAGATATCTTGCAGACACATTATAATTAACTTTGCCAAAATTAATATGAAGGAGAAAATTCTTCAAGCAGCCAGACATAAGAAAACCATAACCTACAAGGGGAAGAATATTAGAATGACTGCAGATCTCTCTGCTGAAACCTTTCAAGCTAGAAGAGGGTGGTCATCGACTTTTAATCTCCTAAAACAAAATTACTTTCAACCCGGGATCCTGTATCCAGTGAAACTGAGTTTCATTTATGATAGAGAAATTAAATACTTTAATGACATTCACATGTTGAAGAAATTTACCATAACTAAACCAGCTTGCAAGGATATTCTCAGACCTGTGTTCCATAATGACCAGCACAATCTTCTACCACAAAAGTAAATTCACTCAGAAACTTATGATCAAATTCCAACTTCTACAGTGGCAGAAGGATTAAAAATGTCCACTGCCCTTTCAAAAAACTCAATACCCAAAATTCTACCAGGCTTATCAATATTCTCAATTAATGTGAATGGTTTAAATTGCCCTCTAAAGAGGCACAGTTTGACTGACTGGATACAAAAACTCAGGCCAGACATCTGCTGCATACAAGAGTCTCACCTTACCTTAAAAGATAAATATAGACTCAGGGTGAAGGAATGGTCATCTATATTTCAGGCAAATGGATAATTTAAAAAAGCAGTTTAAAACAAAAAGCAGGTCCTGCCATTTTATTCACAGATACAATAGGCTTTAAACCAATAAAAGTAAGGAAAGATAAGGATGGTCACTTCATATTTGTTAAGGGTAACACTCAACATAATGCAATTTCAATTATTAACACTTATGCACCCAACCAGAATGCGCCTCAATTTATAAAAGAGACTCTAACAGACATGAGCACCTTGATTTCTTCCAGCACCATAATAGTCGGAGATTTTAACGTTCTTTTGGCAGTGTTGGATACATCCTCCAATAAGAAGCTAAGCAAAGAAATTTTAGACTTAAACTTAACCTTTCAACAATTGGATTTAACAGACATTTACAGAATATTTCATCCTAACAAAACTGAATACACATTCTTCTCATTAGCCCATGGAATGAGAAGACTCTAAGCCCAGTCCTTAGAGTTAACAACTTAACAACTTAATGGGACATCTCAAGCAAATGGATAAGGAAGAACATTTCGATCCCACACCCAGCAGAAGAAAAGAAATAATCAAATTAGAGCAGAATGAAATGAAATTGAAAACAAAAGGATTATATAACAGATCACTAAATCAAAAAGTTGCTTTTTGAAAATATCAATAAAATAGATAAACCTTTGGCTAACCTAATCAGGAAAAAAAGTAAAATCTCTAATTCCATAAATCAGAAATGGAAAAGATGAAATAACAACAGACTCCCTGTTAAAAAACCCTTAATAAATATTACAAGAAACTCTATTCTCAGAAATATAAACATCTGAAGGAAATAGACCAATACTTGGAAGCATGCCACCTTCCTAGACTTAGCCAGAATGAAGTAGAAATGTTGAATATATGAAGTTCTGAAATAGCATCAACTATACAAAATCTCACTAAAAAGAAAAGCCCGGGACCAGATGGCTTCACATCAGAATTCTACCAAACGTTTAGAGAGAAACTAGTACCTGTATTACTTAACCTTTTCAAAAATACAGAAAAAGTAGGAATACTTTTTCTATGAAGCAAACATCACCTCGATCCCCTAAACCAGGAAAGGACCCAATAAGAAAAGAAAGTTATAGAACAACATCACTAATGAATATTGATGCAAAAATATTCAATAAGATCCTAGCAAACAGAATTCAGCAACACATCAAACAAATTACACACCATGACTGTTGTGACCCGTCGGGCCCCTATGTCCCTAGTCTCAATCCCTGCAAGAAGAAACCAGGCGAGAGGCGGATTAGAAGTACAATCCACCCTTACTAGGCTAGCCCTTACTTTCCAGATAGCCCTAGGCACCTCTGCACCAGCCTTTTATTAAGACCATACAACACAGGTGAGGGGAGTAATTAACAAATGACTACATGCTGAAGGCTCAGGCTCTTTCTCCATAAGGAGCTCCTGTGGAAGAATGGCCTGAGGTCCACACCTCACCTGCAGATCATCTTGCTCAGATGTCATCTGGCTCTTGGCGTCCTCTACACATGACCAAGTGGGTTTTATCCCAGGGTATCACGGCTGCTTCAATATATGTAAATCTGTAAATATAATTCATCACATAAACAAAATAAAAAACAAAGAACATATGATTCTCTCAATAGATGGGGGAAAAGCTTTTGACAATATCCAGCATCTTTTCATGATCAGAACACTTAAGAAAATTGGTATGGAAGGGACATTTCTTAAACTGATAGAGGCCATATATAGAAAACCCACAGCCAATATTGTATTGAATGGAGTTAAACTGAAATCATTTCCACTCAGATCAGGAACCAGGCAAGGTTGCCCATTGTCTCCATTGCTTTTTAACATTGAAATGGAAGTCTTAGCCATTGCAATTAGGCAAGAAAAGCAATCAATGGTATCCATATAGGATCAGAGGAGATCAAACTTTCACTCTTCACAGATGATATGATTGTATATCTGGAAATCACCAGGGATTCAACTACAAAACTCCTAGAAGTGATCAAGGAATATAGCAGAATCTCAGGTTACAAAATCAACACTCATAAATCTGTAGCCTTTATATATACCAACAGCAGCCAAGCTGAAAAAATAGTCAAGGACTCTATTCTGTTCACAGTAGTGCCAAAGAAGATGAAATATTTAGGAGTTTACCTAACAAAGGATGTGAAAGATCTCTATAAAGGGAACTGTGAAACTCTAAGAAAAGTAATAGGTGAAGATGTTAACAAATGGAAGAGCATACCATGCTCATGGCTGAGAAGAATCAACATTGTTAAAATGTCCATATTACCCAAAGCAATATACAATTTTAATTCAATCCCTATTAAAGCTCCACTGTCATACTTTAAAGATCTTGAAAAAAATAATACTTCACTTTACATGGAATCAGGAAAAAACCTCGAATAGCCAAGACATTCCTCCAAAATAAAAACAAAGCAGGAGGAATCACGCTACCAGATCTCAGACTATACTATAAATCAATAGCGCTCAAACAACATGGTACTGGCACAAAAACAGAGAGGTAGATGTGTGGAACAGAATAGAGTATCAAGAGATGAACCCAGCTACTTACCATTATTTGACCTTTCATAAGCCAGTTAAAAACATTCAGTGGGGAAAAGATTCCTTATTTAACAAATGGTGCTGGGTGAATAAGTTGGCGACCTGTAGAAGACTGAAACTGGATCCACACCTCTCACCATCAACTAAGATAGACTCTCACTGGATTAAAGATTTAAACTTAAGACATGAAGCTATAAAAATATTAAATGAAAGTTCAGGAAAAACACTTGAAGAAATTGGCCTGGGCAATTATTTTATGAGGAAGACCCCTCAGGCAATTGAAGCAACACCAAAAATACATTAATGGGGTCTGAGGAAACTAAAAAGCTTCTGCACAGCCCAAAACACAGTAAGTAAAGTAAGCAGACAGTCCTCATAATGGGAGAAGATATTTGCAGGTTACGTCTCTGACAAAGGTTTAATAACCAGAATCCACAGAGAACTCAAATGTATTAGCAAGAAAAGAACAAGTGATCCCATCTCAGGGTGGGCAAGGGACTTGAAGAGAATCTCCTCTGAAGAAGACAGGCACATGGCCTACAGACACATGAGAAAATGCTCATCATCCTTAATCATGAGAGAAATGCAAATCAAAACTACTTGGAGATATCATTGAACTCCAGTAAGATTAGCCCACATGACAAAAGTCCCAAAACCAGAGATGTTGGCATGGATGTGGAGAAAAGGGAACACTTCTGCACTGCTGGTGGGAATGCAAAGTAATACATTCCTTTTGGAAAGATGTTTGGAGATCACTTAGGGATCTAAAATTAGATCTGCCATTCGATCCTACAATTCCTCTACGAGGTATATATCCAAAATACCAAAAATAACTTTACAATAAAGATATTTGTACCAGAATGTTTATCACAGCCCAATTCATAATTGCTAAGTCATGAAAGAAGCCCAAGTGCCCATCAACCCATGAATGGATTAATAAATTGTGGTATAAGTACACCATGAAATTTTATACAGCCTTTAAAAAGATGGAGACTTTACCTCTTTCATGTTTACATGGATGGAACTGGAACATATTCTTCTTAGCAGAGTATCTCAAGAATGGAAGAAAAAGTATCCAAAGTACTCAGCCCTACTATGAAACCAATTTATAGTTTTCTTATGAAAACTATAACCCAACTATAGCCCAAGAAGAAGGGGAAAGTGAAGAGGGAGGAGTGAGGATGGGTGGAGGGAGGGTAATTGGTGGGACCACACCTATAGTGCATCTTACAAGGGTACATGTGAAACTTACCAAATGTAGAATATAAATGTCTTAACACAATAGCTACAAAAATGCCATGAAAGCTATGTTAACCAGTTTTCTTACGTATGGCTACTTGCAGAATTTTTTCCTTTGTTTTAACTTTGGCAAAGTTAATCACAATGTGTCTAGGAGATGTTTTATTTAGATTGAGTCTTACTGGGGTTCTGAAACAAAATACTATCTGGATTTCTGTATCTCTTGCAGTGCTTGGGAAATCCTCCTCCATAATCTCTTGGAGGAGAGCATCTGTATCTTTAGGACCATCCTCTTCTCCCTCAGGAATTCGTATAAGATGAATGTTTGATCTTTTGAGGTGATCCTACAACCCTCTCAGGGTATGATACGTTTTTGCTCTCCATTTGTCTGCCTCTTTGAGCATTTGAGAACATTCAAAAGCTTTGTCTTCAATTTCAGAGATCCTTTCTTCTGCCTGGTCAACTCTATTATTGAGGGATTCTGCCGTATTTCAGAGTTCCTTGAATAACTTTTTCATTTCCTTGAGCTCTGCTATTTCTTTTCTCATTGTGTTCATATTTTTGGTGACTTTGTCTTTGAATTCATTAATTTCTTGAGACAACTTTAGAACTACTCTTTGGATTTCAATTTCTAACTTTTCTTCCATTCTATTCATTTTATTTGCCATCCATATTCTGAATTCTATTTCTGATATTTCAGCCATTTATGCATGGCATCATCAGTTGTATCTCCTTTGTCATTCCTTGGAAGAGAAGGTTGATTTATTCTGGTTATTCATGTTGCCAGAGTGGTTCCATTGGTCCCACCCCATGTTTATTTTCCACCATTTGTTATTAAAACTGGGAGGGTGAGATTGAATTTGGGGTCCCAGGTAGTAGAGTTAATCAGCCCCTTATCAAAACACTAGGCCTTGTAATTGCGTCTTATCCCCTACAATCTTACAAAGAACCCTTTCATAGTTTTCTCTGGAGACTCTGGGAACCTACTTGGTGAGATACCACAAACTGACTTTGTTTTAAAATCAACCAACCTCTACCCTATTCTAAAAATTTATGGTATTAGGTTTAAATCTCAGCTGGGGAGAGATACAGACAGCTGCAGCTCCCTGCCCCCACCATTCAGTTCTTTTCCACTACAGAACTTTGAAGGTCAACCTCAGAGTGTCCCCAGGTGTGCAGCCCTAGACACAAGTTCTAATCAAATTGTCTCAGGTGGTACAAACCCTGCTCAACACAGAGGGATACAAGAGTCTCCAACTGTGGATAGAAATCCTCAGTCAGTTTTGTCTGATATCCCCAAGGGTATAGCACCCAGTCCCCTCTGGTGAGCCACCAATTGCCTGTTGAAGTCCCAACTGGGTGTCAACACCTGTTCCCCCCACTCCAGTGCAAAATCAAAGCTGGGAGTCTGGAACCCTGTTGTCCAAACTCAGTTTGAACCCGGCGTCCATGCTTCTGCTTGCCAGCTCAATTAGATGGGGACCCATGCCTTCACCTGCCAGACTCAGTCCACACTGGCTTCTGCATCTCTGCTCATCAGTTCAGTTGGAGCCAGGGATCCCTGCTCCCACCTGCTGGGCTCAGTCCACACTTGCAAGCAGGCCTCTGCTCCCAGCTCAGTTGGAGCCAAGGGACCATGCTCCCACCTGCCAGGCTTCATCCACACCTGGCAAGCCTCTTCTTGTAGGTTCAGTTGAAGCAGGGGATCCTCACCCCTCCCTGCCAAGCTCTGGCCACACCTGGTGACCACTCTCCCACTTGTGGAAACCATTAGAGCCAGGGGTTCTGCACCCCTTCCTGCCAGACACAGCTCCAATGCCAGGCAGTCATAACAAGGGGACTGCTCCTCCTCCTGCCTCCTGTCCTTTTCTTCCCCACTAGTCACAGATTCCATCCTGATGTTTGGTGGTCCACACTATGCCCAGATCTCTTAGGAAAAGGGAGAGCCCAAACACTGTGGGCTCTGCAGGGGGCAGTACTTCAGACTGCCATGTGAGGGTGGAAGGGTAGACTGGGAGTTCAGAATTGTGGGGAAAATATTTGTTCAATTTTTGGCCAGGTGGGGTAGTGTCTAGTTTCATAAGTGGGACCTCCCTAAACAAGGAGAGCCAGTGTTTAGCAGCTCTCTCCAGTGCTGTAAAATGAGAAGTCTTTTGTCCCCTGCTCACTTGCAGAGAGCCCCCAGGAGCCTCCCACTTGGGGGAGGGGTCTTCTGTCCTCTGGAAGATATGCTTTGTACCTGTAATTTGCTTTCTTGAATGCTCTTCCTTGGAGTCACAGCTTGCTGAACTTAGCTCAGCTCCCCACCTTTATTTTCATAGAATCCAATTCTGTCCAGTTTTTCTCCCTCTAGTCAGGAGCCTCTGCCAAGCTACTAGTTGGCTACTAGTTGGCCACCTTCCCAGAATTCCCCAAGGTGTTCATTTTTCCTTGTTCAGTATGATGTTATCTGTGGGTCTGTCATTTAGGACCTTTATTATTTTGAGATATATACTTTCTATACTAAGTTTGCCCATAGTTTTATTCATAAAGGGATGAATTTTATTGAATGTTTTTTCAGCATCTATTGAAATGATGATATGATTTTTCTTCTTGGTTGTGTTAGTGTGATGTATCATGACTATCAATGCATGTATGCTGAGCAATCCTTGCATCCTTGCAATGAATCCCTCTTAAACATAGTGAATGACCTTTTTAATGTGTTATTAAATTTGATTGCTAGTATTTTATAGAAAATATTTGTATCTATGTTCATCATGTTGTTGTTGTTGTTGTGTCCTTGTCTGGCTTTACTATTAGAAAAGTAATACAAACCTCATAGAATGAACTTGGAAGTATATCCTCCTCTTCAATGTTTTGAAGAGTTTGAGTAAAATTGGTGTTCATTCTCTAAATGTTTGGTAAAATTCAGCAATGGCACTGTCAGGTTTAGAGCTTTTCTTTGATGGGAGACTTTTTTTATTATGGCTTTAATCTTCTTACTTATTATTGATTTGTTGAGATTTTCTATATCATTATGGTTCAATTTCAATAGGTTGTATGTGTCTGTAAATTTATCTATTTCTTTTAGGTTTTCCAATGGGGGGGGTGTATCACTGTCTATAATAGTCTCTGATGAGTTTTTATATTTCTGTAGTTTCAGTTGTTGTCTTATTCTCTTTTCTGATTTTATCTATTTGCTTGTGTCTTCTCTCTTTTTTCTTAGTTTAGCTAAAAGTTTGTTGGTGTAAAAATACAACTTTTCACTTCATCGGTCTTCTGTATTATTTTAGTCTAAATTTTATCTTTTTGTGCTCTGATGTTTATTTCTTTTCTTCTACTAATTTTGAGTTTCATTTTTTTTTACATTTCTAGTTTCTGAGGTGCATTATTAGGTTGTTTATTTGAAGTCTTTTTACGTTTTTGGTATAAATATATTTGTTATAGACTTCTCTCTTAGTACTGCTTTTGCTATACCCCATAGGTTATGGTATGTTATATTTTTATTTTCATATGTTTTAAGAAGTTTTTAATTTTTTTCTTAATTTTTTCATTGACCAATTGATTGTTCAGGAGTATGTTGTTTAATTTCTATGTGTTTGTTTGCGTATTTTCCAAGGTTTTTTTTATTAAATGATAAACACAGAGATCATGTATACATTAATGCATTTATGGGTTACAATTTGCTGATTTCTTATAGAATCAGGAACACTTACATCACATGGGTTTATATATACCACATCTTGTTTATGTAATTATTGTGTTAAGACATTTTTACTCTATATTATCAGATCCAACATGTACCCTTGCAGGATACACCATAGGTGTGATCCTACCATTCACCCTCCTTTGATCTGACTTCCCTCCTCCCCTCTCACCACCCCCCTTCATCTTGGGCCATAGTTGTGATCTATTCTTCATATGAAAGGGTGAGTGATTGTAAATTGGTTTCACAACAATACTGAGTACATTGGATATTTTTTCTTCCCTTCTTGAGATACTTGAGATCTTAAGTAGGATATGTTCCAGCTCTTGAGATCCTAAGTAGGATATAGTCCAGCTCCATCCATGTAATGTAAAAGGGGTAAAGTCTCCATCATTTTTAAAGGCTGCATAGTATTCCATGGTATACATATACCACAATTTATTAATTCATTCATGGGTCATTGGGCACTTGGGCTTCTTCCATGACTTGGCTATTATGAATTGAGCTGCAATGAACAATCTGATGCAAATATCTTTGTTATAAAGTGATTTTTGGTCTTTCAGATATATACTTAGTAGAGGAATTGGAGGATCAAATGGCAAGTCTACTTTTAGATCCCTGAGTATTCTCCATACTTCTTTCCAAAAGGCATGTAGTAGCTTGCACTCCCTCCAGCAGTGCAAAAGTGTTCCCTTTTCTCCACATCCACACCAACATCTGTAGTTTTGGGATTTCGTTACTTGAGCTACCCTTACTGGAGTTAGATGATATCTCAAAGTGGTTTTGATTTGCATTTTTCTGATGATTAATATGATGAGCATTTTTCATGCGTCTGTAGGCCATGTGCCTATCATCTTCAGAGAAGCTTCTGTTCAATTCCCTTGCCCATAATGAAATGAAATGACTGGGTCTTATCTTTTTCTATTAATAACTATGAGTTCTCTATGGATTCTGTCGGGTGAGCAACCCTTTGTCTGAAGCATAAACTGCAAATATCCTCTCCCATGCTGAGGGCTGTCTGCTTCCTTTACTTACTGTGTGCTTGGCTGTGCAGAAGCTTTTTAGCTTGATCAGATCCCAGTAATGTATTTTTAGTTTTGCTTCAATT
>CAUYQV010023278.1:0-10278 GCA_963574575.1 Galagoides demidoff | reverse complement strand
AAGTGTGCTCCTCAATCTTCTCTCTTGGCTCTGCTCCAAACCATCAGCTAAGTAGCTAAACTTCTGTCCTTTCAGCCTCCTTCTGGACAGGAGCTTCTGTAAAAAGCTGGCTGCAGTCCGCCATCTTGGCTCCGCCCCCCACAGCTCTCTTGCATCCAAGACTTTTGAGTTCGTGGCATTCTCTACCCCACTTCCACCCTGATACCTCCAGAGGAAACATCCCCATACCCTGGTTCTACTCTCAGTGTTCCTAGACTCCAAGGCCATCTGGGTCTGGCCTCCTTTGCCTTTCCTATCATTGCATTTTTTCTGGGTTTTATCACAGTTCCTACTCATGTTGTATGATTATGATTGATTTGATAAAGACCTTTTACTGATAAAACTTGATGAATTTCCAGTGGGTTCAACTTAACTCATTTTGCAGAATATACACAGAAATCTGTATTTCAAAATACTGGTATTTCTCACCCTTGTTCTTTAAATTTTAGTGATATTTCTTTGGAATTATTCCAATGAGATAATTGCTGGCACTTTTAGGGGCTACCATTTTATGTACTTTTGATCACTTTAAGTGATCAAAAAGCCAATTTACTATTGACAAAGTATTAAAGTATTGTCCAAGTGTTTTTGAACACTGGAAGCATTTCCTGGAAAAATGAAGTGCATCATTCCTAAATTAACATTAAACATGATTACTGACATGAACAATTGTGAATATTGTCCCTGAGTAGGGGTCTACATATGACATTGAAAGATTAAGTGAAGAATTAGTTATATGAGTATATTTTTTAGAAGCTATGTTTGGAAACAGTCCATGTATGAATAATGAGAAAACATATTAGTCTGTGTGAGGAAAAGAATGGCATAGTATAAATCCATCAATACTATTGGCTCTTATTTTAAATTTAAAAGGTGTACAGAGATTGAGCAGAAACTGGTTTTTCCATTTCTTTTGCCACTTCATTTGGTCAAAGCAAAATTTGAAAGCCACATGTGCACATTTACTCAACAATGTAGAATTTCACCTAGCTACACAGCCCTTTATCTGAACCCTTGAGATCAGATGTGCTTCAGAATGCCAGATTTTTCAGATTTGAGGAAAGTAAAACAGTGCATACATCTTCTATTATAAAATACCCCCCAGGGGGATCCTGGGTAGTATCCTATAATCAAATACATTAAAGTGTCAGCAGTGAAAATCATGACCATTCACTTAGGAATAACAAAGTCTATAAATAATCTTATGTCAAGATAAGTCAGGTTTTGTAGCCAAAGGAGTGACAGAGATAATTTTTGGGTTTTTTTTTTCTGATGTTTTAGATTTCAGGATTGTAATTAATGGCTTGTGGATTTGTGATGTTCAATGAAAAATAAAACATAGTCTCAGCTGCCAGAGAACTCACAAAATGTTGATACTTAACTAATTCATGCTGGTAGAGCCATACTGATGTTAAAATATTGACATTTTTATCAGGTGACTAAGCAAACATTGTCTGATGCCTATCAAAATCTCTCCCCTCCTACACATTTGTTCCTTGAAGTTCTGGTGCCTTCCATGTGCCAGGATCCAACAACTGAAGAAAGAATACCTGGCTCTACAGCCAGCCTCTGTGGTGATGGTGCTGGCCATACCACTCATTTAAAAGGTGCATATTTCTGGGCATTGCCTGTGGCTCATGGACTAGGGCACTGGCCCCGTATACTGGAGGTAGTGGGTTCAAAACTGGCCTTGGCCAAAAACTGCAAGGAAAAAAAAAGTGCCTATTCCTTCTGAAATCACAGGATAGTAATTTTTTTTTTTTCCAGGAGAGCCAGAAGATTTTTGACAAGATGAAGAGAGAACTAAGGAGTCTCACCTCTTTTTATTTTTACCTTTGACATACCAGAGGTTTCAGTAAGCAGATAGCAAATGAATTTATTTGTCACCCATGAATTTATTTGTTGCCTTCTTTGCTGCTCTGAGACAACCAATCTCCAAAAAAGTAGGTAGGGAAGAAAGTACTGGGTAGGGGCCTCTTCTTTCATCTTCTAGACATGGTAAACCATGGATTTCATGGATATATTTATTATGTTTACCTTAGATATAGAAATTCTATAGTCCTCCTTGAAAAGTTTTTTTAATAGATATTAATTTTCAACATGGCATAATGGAGAGAGATTATGACTTGGTAAAAGAGCTACTGTGGAAGACTTCTCTCCATTTTAAATGATTGTCTTGACCCAGTTCCAACCCTAATGAAAAACTAGTTTTTATTTTTACTTTGTAAAATGAGCTTAATAATTCTTATTTGGGAGCTTCAGGGGGAAAAGGAGTGGGTGAACCTAAAACCACAGCATACAGGCACCTCGAGAAAGGGGATCCCAGTGGCAAGGACTAGAAATGGTGGGTTTTGCTTCAGGATTGATCTTTTGCAGAACTTGTTGCCCTTTTCTAATCCCCCAGTAAAAAAAGATGGAGACAAGCTGGAGTAACTTGGAGACGTTATTATTCAGACAATTCCTGGAGACCTTCTGAGAGCATTTGAACAAACTTGGTCTAGCCAGAGTGATGAGAGACACAGAGAGGTGATAGGAGCTTGTTCCAGCTGAAGTTCCCTATACCAACCAGCCTGGAGCTGCTCTAGAAGGAAATATAGGCCCATGAGTGAGCATAGCTGGGGGCAGCTGAAGAACCATGCAGCTGAGCCCAGTCCATAGAACTGTGAGCTAAGTAAGTGGTAGATGTTTTAAAAAACTAAGTTTTGGAATGGTTCGTTAGGCAGGAAAAGCTGATATACAGGCAAAAGGTGAAAAATGTCTATGAAAGACCCTGAAGGGAAATAGCTTGTTCTTTTAGTAGATAAAGAAAACAATGGGCTGTGATATTGAAATATTGCCTAAGTTTAAGAAAAAAACCAAAACACTAGGTCTAGTCCACCAGTACTTAATCAAGGGGCCCAGAACACTTACTGAGTTCTCAGCATAACCACCCTAGGAAGGACTCCCCTAAGAAATCCATACCTGCACTGCCACTCAGCAACCATGCTGGCAGTGCTCGCTGCAGGCCTCATGATTGATTGCACAGATGTTGTCTCAAGTATGTACCTGACAGTGCAGAAATCTCATTCATGTCCTAAAGCCATAACAATAGGTCAAAATGCAGTAATATATCGAGAAACTACTATATTCATAATGTCCATAGCAAGCATGTTTTTCTTGTCTAAGTTTTACTTAGGCCTTTTTTAATTCTCTTTTATTAGGGGTGATTTGCTTGATGTAGCTTAGCATTTTCTCCTTATGTGATATTGCTCATATCAAATATTAAGAGCCCAACAACTCAAAGAATCATATTTGATGATAGGATTTGAAAATTAAATGAGATTATACATTGCTAAGCCAATGTAATGGATTATAAATTGTTTATTGTAAAAGACTCTAACATTTCTGTTGTATTTTTTTCCATTGAATTTGATCAGCACTGATGGCTATAAATAGGATGTGCCTACCTGTCCCCACCCTGCCTGGTAAACCAAAGGTAAGGTCAGTGGCCTGAGTATGCACTACTGACCATGTTTTAAAAATGTGAAACCATTAACCTGGATAGAGTTGGAATACATTCTTCTTAGTAAAGTATCTCAAGAATGGAGAAACAAGAATCCAATGTACTCAGTTCTAATATAAAGACAGTAGATTCTAATGCATACCCTCATAAGAGAAAAACTCAAATCAATTCAAGGTGGGGGTCGGGGGAATGAAGTGGGGAGGAAGGAAGATGGGGGTCAAGGTGTATTGCACATCTTTTTGGGTGGGGACACAATTATAAGATGGATTTTACCTAACAAATGCAATCAGTATAATCTAATTTTTTGTACCCTCAATAAAAATATAGGAAAAAAAATGTAAAATCATATTTTATTTTAAATGGATAATTTAAATTGACAAGTAAAAATTATATATATAGGATGTCTGTAAAGTTCAATCATGTGTGATTTAAATTGCCCACTATTTAAAATTACACACGAACTTTGTGGCCACCCCATATTTCTCATGTACGATATGATGTTTTGTAATACATATGTATTTGGAATGGCTATAATACACGAATCAACATATGTACTAATTAGGATATTTTGCTGAAAAATTCTCTCTATTCTAAATTAGCATGAGAACCAGTACAGAATAGTAGTTAAAAACATGGGTTCTGGACCATGACTGCCTTTGTTTATTTTTTGTAAAAAGCTTTATTGAGATAAAATTCATATGTTATACAATTCACCCACTTAAAATTTATAATTCAGTAGTTTTTAGTGTATCCATAGAGTTACATAACAATCAGCACAATCAAGTTTAGAATATATTTAGCAACTTTATTGACATACCATTGACATAAAATTTTGTTCATTTAAAATGTATAACTTGATGTTTTGATGTACATACAAATAAATTGGGAAATGATCACCAAAGCACAGCTAATTAGAATATCTTTCATCTCTACATAGTTACTATCTGTGTATTGCAAGAAGATTTAATTTATCATCTAACCCTTCAGGAAAATTCCCATATACAATACAGCGTATTTTTAAAATTTTCAGAATATTATAGGGGTACACACATTTTGTTTACATGGTTTGATTTTGTATATTTTAAGTCAGTGTTGTGTGTCCCTCACCCAGAAAGTGTGTGATGTACCCATGAGGTGTTTACTCATTCCCTCTTCCCCCTCCCACCTACTTGATTCCATTGAGTTCTGCCTTTATATGTGCATGTAGTATTGATCAACTAATTCCTATTTAGTGTTGAGGACAGGTGGTGCTTCTTTTTCTATTCTTGCAATACTACACTTAGGAGAAAGCTCTCCAATTTTATCCAGGCTGTTACAAAGAAACTAGGTCAGCTGGTCATGGTGACTTATGCCTGTAATCCTAGCACTCTGGGAGGCTGAGACCGGTGGATTGCTTGAGCGAGCTCAGGAGATGGAGACCAGCCTGTGCAAGTGTGAGACCCTGTCTCTACTAAAGATAAGAAAAAAAAAAAAAAACAACTAGCTGGGCATTATGGCAGGCACCTATAATCACAGCTACTTGAGAAACTGAGGCATGAGGATCTCTTGAGCACAAGAGTTTGAGGTTGCCATGACCTATAAATACCACTCTATCACAAACAAAAAAAAAAAAAAAAAAAAAAAGAAAGAAAGAAAAAAGAAAAGAAAAGAAAAGAAAAGAAACTAGGTCACCATTTTTTTTTTTTTAAACTACCACTATGCTGTATAATAGATCTTCAGAACTTCATCCGGGATAACTGAAACTTTATCAAACATTACTCCATACCTTCCTCTCCATGAGCCCCTGGCAGTCACCATCCTATTTTCTTTTATTTTTTGAATTTTGTTTTTTTTGTAGAGACAGAGTTTCACTTTATCACCCTCAGTAGAGTGCCATGGTGTCACACAGCTCACAACAACCTCCAAGTCCTAGGCTTAGGTGATTCTCTTGCCTCAAGCCTTCTGAGTAGCTGGGACTACAGGCGCCCACCACAACGCCCGGCTATTTTTTGGTTGTAGTTCGGTGGAGCCAGGTTTGAACCTGCCACCCTTGGTATATGGGGCCGATGCCCTACTCACTGAGCCACAGGTGCCGCCCCGCCATCCTATTTTCTCTTCTTCTATTAGACTATTTTATATTCCACACATACGTGAAATCATGCAGTATTTCACTTCTGCATCCTGTTTAATATGTCTTTCAGGTCCATCCAAGGAAAAAATTTTCTTTTTATAAGGTTGAAGAATGTTTCATTGTATAGGTAGTATATGTGTGCGTATTATATTTTTTATTCATTAATCCATCGAATAACATTTAGGTTGTTTCATATATTGGCTATTAAGTATGATGTTACAACAAAACGAGGAGAGCAGATATCTCTTCAAGATCTTCTTTTGACTTTCTTTGGTAATATGCCTTACAGTTGGATTGCCAGATCATACGGTAGTTCTATTTCTGACTTTTTGAGGAACCTGTATACTGTTTTCTATGATGGCTCCACCAATTACTTTCCCACTGATAGTGTACAAATGTTCTATTTTTTCCACATCCTCTTCTATACTTGATGTCTTTTGTCTTTTTGATAAGAAGTATCCTAGTGTGAGATAATATCTCTACTTGTTTTTTAATTTGCATTTCCCTAATAATTAGAGATGTTGAGTAGTTTCTCTCATATGTCTGTTGACCATCTGAATTTCTTGACAAGTGTCTGTTTAGGTCCTTTGCCTATTTTTAAAGTGTTTGTTTCTATTCTACTGAGTTGTGTAATTTCTTGATTTTGCGTGCTTACTGCTTATCAAATATATGGATAGGCAATATTTTTCTCATTCCATAAGTTGCCTTTACGTTTTGTTGTTTGTCTCCTTCACTATGCAGATGCAGAGATTTGGTGTTTAATGTATCCCACTTGTCCATTTTTGCTTTTGTTGCCTGTGCTTCTTGTGTGATAACTGGAAAAATATTGCCTAGAGAAGAGGTCAAGATTGTTTTTCTCCATGTTTTCTTCTAGAAGTTTCATAGTTTCAAGTTTTACATTAAAACTTTTAATGCACTTTGAGTTTATTTTTGTGTGTGCAGTAAAATATGGGCTGAATTTCATTCTTTTTTTTTTTTTTTCGCAGTTTTTGGCCAGGGCTGGGTTTGAACCTGCCACCTCTGGCATACGGGGCCAGCACCCTACTCCTTTAAGCCACAGGCACCACCTCAATTTCACTCTTTTTCATGTGGATACCCCCTCACCACGTCTTAAAGAGATGATCCTTTCTCCACTGTGTTCCTGACACCTTTTGTCAAACATCAGTTGACTGTACATGCATGGGTTTACTTCTCAGTGCTCTGGGTAGTAGATTCTGAGATCAGGTAGTGTGATGCCTCCAGGTTTGTTCAGGGATATTAGCTTAAAGTCTTGTCTTCTTGCATTTTCTTTGCCTGGCTTTGGAATCAAGCCACTTACAATAAATTTAGCAGAGTTCTCCTTTCTTCTGTTTTTCAAAAGAATTAGTTACCATTCAATAAAATTAAAAAAAAAAAAAAGAATTTTAAAACGATTGGCGTTTGTTCTTCTTCAAATGTTTGGTAGAATTCACTTGTGAAGCCATCTGCACTTGGGCTTTTCTTTGTTGGAAAGTTGTTGTTAACAGATTTAATCCCTTGTTTGTATTGGTTTGTTCAGGCGCTTTATTTCTTCCTGATGCAGGCTTGGCAGAATGTATGTTTCTAGAAATTTATTTATTTACTTTAGATCATCCAATTTGTTGGCATATAATTGTCTGTAATTGTCCCTCATGATCCCACTTGTTTTTGTGTCATTCATTGTAATTTCTCCTCTTTCATTTTTGATTTTGAGTCTTCTCTCCTTATTTCTTAGCTAAGTTTGTCCAGGCTTTTTATTTCTTCTTCAAATGTTTGGTAGAATTCACTTATGAAACCATCTGGTCTTGGGCTTTTCTTTGTTGGAAAGTTTTTGATAACAGCTTTAATCTTCTTGTTTGTTATTGGTTTATTTAGGCTTCTCATTTCTTTTTGCTGTTGTCCTGGCAGATTGTACATTTCTAGGAACTCATTTATTTCAGATCATCCAATTTGTTGACATATAATTATTTGTAATTGTCCCTTATGATCCTTTTATTTTTGTGTCATTCATTGTAATGTCTCCTCTTTCATTTCTTATTTTTGGTGTTCTCTCTTTCTTTATTTTTATTTATTTATTTATTTATTTTTTGCTAAAGGCGGTCAGTTTTACTTAACTTTATAAAAACCCCACTTTGGGTTTTGTTGTTTTCTCCATTGTTCTTCTGTGCCTTAGTTTGTTTGTTTTTGCTCTAATCTTTATTATTTCCTTCCTTTGCTGAAATTTTGGTTAGTTTATTCTTGTTTATAGTTCATTGATTTGTAAAGTTATATCATTTGCAAAGATTTTTTTCCTTTCTAATAGTAGTAGTTAATGACATAAACTCTTAGTGATACTTTTGCTGCATCCCATATGTTTTGGGAAGTTTTCTTTATTGTTTTTAAAATTTGTATCGTTTCCAAGATATTTTCAAAATATTCTCTTGATTTTTTTTACCTTTTCCAGTGATTGCTCAAGAGAATGTTATGCCTAGTTTTCCTGTCTGCTTTCTATTTTTGATTTCTAATTCTTTTCCATTTTGCTCTGGGACAATACTTGGTAAGATTTCAATATTTGGAAATTTATTAAGCCTGTTTCATTACCTAACGTGTGATCTATTCTGAAGAAGGTTTCATGGAAGCTTGAGAAGAATAAGCATCCTGCTGCTGTTGAGGATAATGATCGGTATTTGTCTGTTAGGCACATTTGGTCTTTAAACACTAACACTTTAGAGCTTGAGTCTACTGATTCCTCAGTGATTTTCTGCTGGGATGTCGCACCCCTTGTGGAAAGTGTGGTATTAATGTTTCCTACTATTATTATATTGTCACATTCTCCCTTCAGATCCTGTCCACTTTCAGTTTATATATTGAGGTGCTTTTCGAAACTTTTAGCAGTCTCTTGATTTATCTCTTTTTGATTTAAAATCTATTTCATGTGGTATGAGTATAACTACCCTTGCTTTCTTTTGGTTACCAGTTGCATGGAAGACTTTTTTTCCATCCCTTCACTTTTACCTTATGTATGTCCTTATATCAGAAGTGAGTCACTTTTAGAAAATGTATTAATGTATTTTGTTTTTTAAAATACAGTCAGGTACTCTGTGCTTTTTGATTGGAGAGTTGAGTCAATCTATATTTAACGTGATTATTGATAAGTTGCCATGAGCTTATCAATTGTCATTTTTAAAATTGCTTTAAATTATTTTCAGTTTTGAGCACTTTTGTTTCTCTCTTTCCCTTTTGCTGTTTTCTTTCATTAATTGTTCTGTATTGTTTTGTTTTATTTTGGTGTGGCTCAGTTTGATTAGTGTCTCTTTAGTGTGGATTGCCTGAGCTCACAGTTCAAGACCAGCCTGAGCCAGAGTGAGACCTTAACTGTAAAAAAAAAAAGCAAAAAAAAAATCTGGGCATTGGGGTGGGCACCTGTAGTCCCAGCTACTTGGGAGGCTGAGGCAAGAGAATTGCTTGAACCCAAGAGTTTGAGGTTGCTGTGAGCTGTGATGCCAGGACACTCTACCTAAGGTGACAAAGTGAGACTCTGCCTCAGGAAAAAAAAAAAAAGAAAGAAATTCTGGAGCTGAAAAATACAACGATAAAAATCAGATTGCATTAAGAAACTATAATAGCAGACTCAAGTAGAAGAAATAATCAACAAACTCAAAGACAAATTATTTGAAATTACCCAGCCTGACTGAGAGGACAAAAGGAAAGAATAAAAACAGGTAAAGAACCCCTTAAATATATATATAGATAGATAGATATCGAAAGAGATAATATATAGAGAGAGTAAACACCATTAAGAGAACCAAAGTATATATTCTGGCCATCCAGGAGGAGAAATAAAAGAGAAAGGAACAAATAAGGCTTGTTTTTTTTTTTTTGATGTGCAACCAAGGGCTTTTTTACTGATAAAAATTTAAAATATAGATAACTAAAACTTGGTTTTTATAAATCAAAATTAGGGCACTATCAGACCTTGCTATAGATGATAATTTTCTATTACATCAAGAAGCCTGGCAGCCACCCAGGACTTTGGCAATATTTCTTTTTCTAAAAGTCTTGTTTTTTAAGAAAGTAACTAAAAACTTACCAAATTTGAAGGGAGAAATATACATCCAGACTAAAGAAGCTCACAGTAACCCAAAGAGTTTGAATATACAGAGGTACATTTTGAGACATAGTCTAATTAACCTGTCAAAAATCAAAGAAAAGGAGAATTTTAAAATCAGCAAGAGAAAAGCTAATATATAACTTAATGCAGAATAACAATGCAGTCAAAGTAAATACATAACTAAGTACAGAAGAGTTATAGAGTTGGTGCATAAATTACCTATGAGACATATAAATGATAAATTTCTGATTATTAAAATTAATGATATTGACAGAAATTTGGTGCTAAATTCACAAGATAAAGAGAAGTAAACTCTGACTTTCAGAACACAGAACACGTGTGTGAGGCAGGTAAAAGTGCAGAATTATTCTACACAATTGGACTTTTGTATCTTCTTATTTTCTTCTTGTATTAATTTCCTGATTTTAAAAAATTGCTTATGTGTTCACTTATAGCTCACTGAGCCTCTTTAGAAAAATTATTTGATCCACTGCTCTTTAACATTGTAATGAAAGTTTTAGCCATCCCAATTAGGGAAGA
>CAUYQV010023277.1:0-20229 GCA_963574575.1 Galagoides demidoff | reverse complement strand
TTGAGAGCTATGGATTAGTTTCATAAAAGGGCTGTGTACATTGGATACTTTTTCTTCCATTCCTGAGATACTTTGCTAAGAAGCACACTTTCCAGTTCCATCCATGTAAACATGAAGGAGGTAAAGTCTCCGTTTTTCTTTAGGGCTGCATAGTATTCCATGGTGTACATATACCACAGTTTATTGATCCATTCGTAGATCGATGTACACTTGGGCTTCTTCCATGATCTGGCAATTATGAATTGGGCTGCAATAAACATTCTGATACAAACAGCTTTATTGTAATGTGATTTTTTATCTTCTGGGTATATACCTAATAATGGAATTGTAGGGTCAAATGGCAGGCAGGTCTATTTTTAGCTCTCTGACACAGGAGTTTTAATTAGTTAGAATTCCAACAGGGTTAAATGAGATGACAGACTGGGGAAAGCCCCTGAACTCTGCATAAATAAGAAGTAGTCTAGATACCAGGACACCTTGATTTTCCTCTCCATACTGTATTCTACAGTATGTAATAGTCAAATAAGCCAATATGCCAATGATACACATGCAAGTTGAGATGAAAACATCACTGTAAATTATGAATATTACTCAAACTATGAATTTGATAATACTAAAAATTAATGTAAATTATCAAAGGAAAAGTACAGTTTCTTTTTTAATTAGTAGAAAGTCACTTCTCACTACCATTGGAGTTTTGAAAAAAAGAAAAGTTAAAAGGAAGAAGAAAGTCACCAACTTACATAAGACAACTCTATCCCGCAGGGCTTCCACTGCCTGAGTTAATACTGGAGATATATGGCATGATTCTTGTGTCAATGTTTTACATTCACCTGAGACATAATCGGTACACCCCAAGTCTGTATTTTATTTTCACAAAAAATTACAGTTCGAAGAAACCAATCAGTGAACAAATATTTCCTGAATAACCAACATATACATGACAGTGTAAGAGGGGAAGGGAGGCATACTAAAATATATATTGCCAGTTCTTTTCCTCAGGAGCAACTGTTAGCAACATGTTAAAAATCTTTTTTTAATTTATTTTTTATTTTTTATTTTTATTTTTGAGACAGGAGCCTCAAGCTGTCCCCCTGGGTAGAGTGCCATGGCATTTGAGCTCACAGCAACCTCCAACTCCTGGGCTCAAGTGAGTCTCCTGACTCAGCCTCCCAAGTATCTGGGACCACAAGAGCCCACCACAATGCTCGGCTATTTTTTGGTTGCAGCCGTCATTGTTGTTTGGCGGGCCCAGGCTGGATTCGAACCTGCCATCTTGGGCGTACGTGGCTGGCGCCTTAGCCACTTGAGCCACAGGTGCCGAGTCAACATGTTAAAAATCTTAATATGCATGACTGATAGACAGTAATAAAGTTATAGTCTCAAAGTAGTTCGGATTGTAAACTCCCAAAAATCTCTATACCCCACATTTTATTATACCATTCTAAATTTATCCATAAAATGCTTATTAAGTGCCTAGTATGTTCAACAAATTTGGTACTTGTTCAGAAACAACCATCCTTTTGGTATACAAGGGCTTCACACCAGCAGTGTGTCAGGGCAGGCACTGACTGAAGAAAAACATGCATGTATAGACTTGGAGGTGTCCTAAAATGACTTCACAGTCCCTAGAAGACAGAAACCCATAGTTGGAAACACTGTGGATGTTGTGAAAGCAAAAAAAAAAAAAAAAAAGTCTGGGCCAATGCCCTTGACCTTGAGAAAGTAGAAATTCAACTGGAGAGAAAAGGTACAGTGTGAAAAGTAGTAAGAGTAGTGTGCTAATAGTGCTGAATAAATATTTCCAGTGATTTGTGTTCAGAGAGAGGAGGTTGGGTGAATGTGATTTCTGAAGTCATGTGCAGCTCCAGGAAGATGTAGAACCTGAGCACAGCCATGATGGATTTGGATACAAAGAGAGAAAGCCAAACAGCACTTTAAATGGGAGTAAACACTATAAACAACAAGAGAAGTAGGAAAACAAGCAACCTCAGGAATAAAGAGTAAATCACTGAGACCAGAGAATTGGATTTTTATAGTCTAGAAGAGGTGTAAGCGGTAACTGCCTTTAACTCCAACTCCTTCCAATATCTGTTTGGTACCACCTATCACAATATCACATGTTCCTGCTCCGCTGTTGCTTGTTTTATCTATCTGCTCTGGTTTTAAGAGGCTGTTTTGCAATCAGTGTATTGCAATATTTTAAAACAAAACTAAAGCAAATAAAGCATATGTGGTAGGCAAATAATGGCCCTCCATATATGTCCATGCCCCAGTCCCTGGAATCTGTGACCATGCTGCCTTACTTGGCAAAAGGAACTTTGTACATGAAATTAAGGTGACAGATCTTAGAATAGGAGATTTTCTCAGATTACCCCAGTGGGTCCATATGCCTTAAAAATGGAAGAGGTTGGCAAAAGAGTTAGTCAGAGATAGGAGACAGAAGAGGCAGGAAAAATTCAAAGTGAGAGACTGACTTGATGACCTCAGCCCTTCCTCTCCATCGCTGGCTTTGAAGATAGAGAAAGGGGCCACATTCCAAAGAACACAGGCAGCCTCTAGAGACTAGAAAAACCCTGAGTGACAGTCAGCAAGAAAACAGACCTCTGTCCTACACAAGTGCAAGGAACTGAATTCCACCAACAAACTGAATGAGCAAGGAATCAGACTATCCCTCAAAGAAGAGGTTCTCAACCTGTGGGTCGTGACCCCTCCTTTTTTTTTTTCTTTGAGACAGAGTCTCACTTTATTACCCTTGGTAGAGTACCGTGGCATCACAGCTCATGGCAACCTCCAGCTCTTGGGCTTACATGATTCTCCTGCCTCAGTCTCCCGACTAGCTGGGACTACAGGTGCCTGCCACAATGCCCGGCTATTTTTTTTTTGTTGCAGTTTAGCCAGGGCCGTGTTTGAACCCCCCACCCTCAGTATATGGGGCCAGCGACCCACCCATAGAGCTACCGGCACCACCCTGCAACCCCTTTTTAGCAATGAAAATACATTCTGGTGTTAGGAAGGTTGAGAACCACTGCCTTAGAGCCTAGAGAAATGAACACGGCCCTGCCAACACTTTGATTTTAGCATAGTGAGAACTTTGTCTAACTTCTGTCCCCCAGAACGTAAGATAATGACTTTATATTGGTTTGAGCCATAAGTTTGTGGTGATTTATTACAGCAGTGGGAGAAAATTAACTTACCATTTATAATTTTACAGTTATGTAAATAAGAAGAGAGATTTGGCTCAGCACCCATAGCTCACTTGTTACAGAGCCAGTTAATGCTGGCAGGTTCAAACCTGGCCCAGCCCAGCTAAACAACAATGAAACCTGCAACAAAAAATTAGCCTGGCATTGTGGTGGGTACCGGGTACTTGGGAGGCTGAGGCAGGAGAATCGTTTAAGCCCAAGAGTTTGAGGCTGCTGTGAGCTATGATGCCACAACACCCTATGGAGGGTGACATAGTGAGACTCTGTCTCAAAAAAAATTTTTTTTCTTGGCTTGGTGCCCATAGATCAGTGTTTAGGGTTCTAGCCACACACACTGGGGCTGACAGGTTCAAACCCAGCCTGGGCCAGCTAAACCACAATGACAACTACAAAAAAAAAAAAATTGCGAGGGGTTGTGGTGGACACCTATAGGCCCAACTACTTGGGAGGCTGAGACAAGAGAATTGCTTAAGCCCAAGAGGTGGAGGTTGCTGTGAGCTGTGATGCCATCACACTCTACTGAGGGGCAACACAGTGAGACTGTCTCAAAAAAATTTTTTTTTTCTTGCTAAAATCAAAATAGGGTCAGTAACTGTAGCTCAAGTGGCTAAGGCAGCAGCCACATACACCAGAGCTGAAGGGTTCAAATCCAGCCCAGGCCTGCCAAACAATGATGACTACAACCAAAATAGCTGGGCGTTATGGCAGGAGCCTGTAGTCTCAGCTACTTGGGAGGCTAAAGCAAGAGAATCACTTAAGCCCAGGAATTGGAGGTTGCTATGAGCTGTGATGCCACAGCACTCTACCCAGGGAGACAGCTTGAGGCTCTGTCTCAAAAAAAAAAAAAAAAAAGAAACAAAAAAATAAATAAAATCAAAATATATAAAATAAAGACCAAGCGGAATTTTAAAAATGAAATGTGAATATTCATGGATCCAGAGAACATGAAAGAAATCACTTATTTTGAGCCCATTGGTAAAGACTTTCATAAGCTGCTGCTGCTTCTTTTTATTTTTTATTGTTTTTGAGACAGAGTCTCTTTATGTCCCCCTGGGTAGAGTGCCAGAGTGCTGTGGTATCATAGCTCACAGCAACCTCAAACTCTTGGGCTTAAGTGATTCTCTTGCCTCAGCCTCCCAAGTAGCTGGGACTACAGGTGCCCATCACAACACCTGGCTATTTTTTGGTTGTAGTTGTCATTGTTGGTTGGCAGGCCCAGGCTGGGTTTGAACCCAACAGCTCCAGTGTATGTGGCTGGTGCCCTAGTTGCTGAGCTGTAGGCACTGAGCACATAAACTGCTTCTTTAGGCAAGGGCATCTGTTCCATAATTTCTAAAAAAAAAAAGGAAAATAAAATCAGCATTTATTATAATTTAAACTTACTCAACAGTTACACCTAAGCACCTAATTGTTTTGTTTAATTATAGAATGATTTGGCTATAGTATACTAAATATTGATGATTTATGGAATAATTTTTCACAGGTAAATAAATGTCAAATTTTAATACTACCAATTACTTATCAATAGCTGTTTGAATCTAAACATGTCAGGGTGTAACTTCCCCTTTTCCAAAGATAAATAAAGATTAAACTCCTATTTCACAAAATGTCACACATTTTTGAAAAGAATCTCTTAATAAAACAGCTTTAAAATTTTGGAAATGTAAGTAGCAATTTAATTAGTTCAATGAACTATTACTCATCCAGCTGTTTGCTGATTTCTACACAAGAGAACGTTTACATCATTATGAATCAGTTTTACTCTTCCCAGTGTCTTGAAAAAATCCTTTAAAATTAAGAATGTGATGATTGGCCCATGCTTTCCAGTAAAATTACATTACTTGAAATTGAAAGATCATTACAAAAGGAAAACAAATTCTTTCACCTATTCTAATTAGCCTTCCTATATACATCTCAACTTTCTCTAAGTTCTCATGCAAGGTCTAACAGGTATTTGTTCAAATTTTAAAACATGGATTGATTCGATTCCTTCTTTGTGCCAAATACAAATAGTGTGCTAGTGGCTAGTAATATAAAATTTATAACGACAAAAATCCCTGTTCTCAAGAAGTATGTAGTATAGTGACAAGGAAATGCAAACCTAAACCTAAAGATTATGACATAAAGTAATGCATACTCCACATCACACATCTCTGATGTAAGCACAACATTCTTAGGCTGAAGATGATGTTTTATGTATCTGTTAAACACTTGTTCTTGCCACCTCATTCTGGAGCAGAATGCCAAGTTGGACAAATAAAAGCTGCTTATTAAATAAATGGTTGATTGATGTCAACATTGATTTCTTTGTTTTGCAATACGTACTGAATCCTGGCACTCTGAGAGGCCAAGGTGGGTGGATTGCCTCAGCTCACAGGTTCAAGACCAGCCTGAGCTAGAACAAGACATCATCTCTAAAGAAAGTAGCCAGGTACAGGCAGGATCATCTCCCATAGCTCAGCAGTTAGGGCAAAAGATACACACACCAAGGCTGGTGGGTTCCAGCCCTGCCTGAGCCTGCTAAGCAAACAAAACAGAACAAAACAAAAAAAGGAATAACAAATGTCTCAAAAAAAGAAAAAGAAAAAGAAACCATATGCAACATTTCCATGACTCACATAAACATGTTATTACAACATATTAATGTAATAAATATTACATAATAAAGAAAATGTAATAATGTAAATAAAATTTATTTTCATTCTATAGTAAGTGGATTATATTCTCAAGTATGATAAATCATTATTTATGCATTGAAATAATTGACCTTAATGTGTCTCAGTGGTTAGGGCACTAGCCACATACACTGGGACTGGTACATTTGAACCCAGCTCTGGTGTACTGAACAACAACAACTACAACAAAAAAATAGTTGGACATTGTGGCAGGTGCCTATAGTCCCAGCTTCTTGGGAGGTTGAGGCAAGAGAAACACTTAAGCCCAAGAGTTTGAGGTGGCTGTGAGCTGTGATGCCACAGCACTCTACTGGTGAGTCTAAATGGTGAGACTCTGTCTCAAAAAAGAAAAATAAATAAATAATTGACCTTAATTTGAAAAGTTCATACTTTAAGATTCAGTAAAAAGTCACTCAATTCTAACTAATCTTCAATGGAGTAAAGGTTATCAAGGTGGGACAGTCCTATTGGAATACCATTCATAGACATGTAATTTTTTGTTTAAAAAGATAAAATTCCTAAGATAATTTCCCACAACAATAATACAACTTTCTAAGAACCAACATTAGTGGAGATCTGATTCTCAATCACAATAATATGTGGTCCAAATAGAGACCAAGATACAGCAGGAGTAGCTAAGCCTTTTAGCTGGACATAGTACATGAAAAGCCAACATATCAACCTGATTAAAAATATTTAGCACAGAGCCAGGCATACAGTACCTTCTCAATAAATGCTCTGTGAAAAGAGTTTACATACCCCCTTTATTTCCTTAAAAATGCCTACAAATTCCTCACTGATGGCCAAACGTCTATGTTCAGTATCGCCACATAAATTTCTTCAAGTCTGCAAACTATTTTTTTTTACAGTTTTTGGCCAGGGCCGGGTTTGAACCTGCCACCTCCAGTATATGGTGTTGGAGCCCTACTCCTTTGAGCCACCAGCGCCACCCACTGCAAACTATTTTCAATGAAAAATGTTGAAAGTGCCGGAGAGCTTCCAACATTTTCTACATGATTGTTAAGAGAAGAAAGTCAATGGGACTTTTATTTCTTTATTTTTATTTTTATTTTTAAACGGACTCTCAAGCTGTAACCCTGGGTAGAGTGCCGTGGCATCACAGTTCATAGCAACCTCAAACTCTTGGGCTTAAGTGATTCTCTTGCCTCAACCTCCCAAGTAGCTGGAACTACAGGTGCTCACCACAACACCTGGCCATATTTTGGTTGCTTAGCTGACCTGGATCAGTTTCAAACATACCACCCTAGGTGTATGAGGCCGGTGCCCTGCCGACTGACCTATAGGCACCGCCAGGACGGACTTTTAAATGTTTCCTAATCTCAAGCTAAAATATAATGAGATCATTTTCAAATAATTTATTTCCATTATATAACCCAAAACTTGTTGGGTAACCTTCAAATTACTGAACATTAAACTTACCTCCAGAAAACAGTAAAAGTATACTTACTTTTGCCTAACAGCAGATATATACACACATATATATTTATGGATATATGCATATGTAGTCACACATATATGTATGGATATATGCATATGAGGTCATTCATTGCAGAACTGCTTGGGATTGCAGAGATGGCAAATAGTACAAATGCCTATTGAATGATATATCCATTTTTTTTTTTAACAAAAGAAAATTCTTTATATAATTATATAGCATGAACTTTGAGATACGGTACATGAAACACCAAGGTAAATTTATAATACCAACTGTTACAAAATAAAAAGGAATATACACATGTATATTTACTTGTATATATATAAAGTATACCTGGAAGGATCTACACAAGAATAAGTATCACTGTCAGTCTCTAGACAAGGAACTGAGTAACTAGAAACTCACAGAAGAAGGCCTTTATGAGGGAACTTTTGAACTGGAGACTGAGTGGTAGACAACAGCCAGTCATGGGGACCAAGCCTTCCTCAACAAAGGAAACACTGCGTACAACAGACCCTAAAGCAGTAGAAAGGCCAGTGTGACTGGAGGTATGGAAAACTATTAAGATGTTAAGCAGCAATATGTACTATATGTTTAAAAGTTTATTCCAGCTTTGTAAAGAGAATGAATGGTTGAGGGGTACAAGAAAGAAAGCAGGTAGGATAAAATCAAAATCCAAGCAAGATGTGATAGTGGCTTAGACCAAGATGGCAGTAATGCAGATGAAAAAGATATTCCAGGCTTGGCGTCCATAGCACAGTGGTAATGGCACTGGCCACGTGCACCAAGGTTGATGGGTTCCAATCAGCCCAGACCAGCTAAACAACGACTGCGAGGAAAAAAGAGCTGGGTGTTGTGGCGGGCACCTGTAATCCGAGCTACTTGGGATTCAGGGGCAAGAGAATCACTTAGGCCTAAGAGTTTGAGGTTTCTGTGAGCTGTGACACCATGGCATTCTACCAAGGGTGACATAATGAGACTGTCTTAAAAAAAAAAAAGAAAAAAAAAAGGCATTCCAAAAACGTTTTTCAAGGTCGAGCCTAAAGGATGTGTAAATGGGTTGGAAATGTCAAAAGTGACAGGGACCAAAAATTGCCTGAGTATATAAATGGGGATGTTTACTAACCGCCAGGGTGAAACAAGTTTAGGGAAAAATCCAGATTCTGCCCATGTTATGTTACTATGATGCCAACCAGGTACCCAACTGATGGTGTAAATAGACAGCTGACTGTACAAATGAGGAGCTCTACACACAGGAGTCAAAGTCTTAGTAACAGCTTATTTTCAGTTACCTCTACATTCTCAGTAAAGTTCTCATTTTTACATACCTTTTTTATGTGATACTGGCATGGCCAATCTAGCCAATCAAGGACACAGAAAAAATAAGTGGGTAACTAGAAAGTTCAGCAAAAGTTTCTGGAGGTACTTGGGAGAGCATGTGGACCATTTATTTTGGAAAGAAATAACAGCTTGACCCCATAAATCATATACGTGTTTAGCTAGCAACAAAATTAGTAGTTATGATTTCACATGAGCCAAATGCAGAAGGGTAATATTTCCTTTGAGCTGTGGCTGTTGTCACTTGACATGGAAATGGGTCTCTTACCGAGGACCACTGTTCACGGGTTCCTGCCACTCCACATTCCGCTGCCTCATCTGCATTGGTTTTGGATCCCTCCAGGTGCTCTTCTCTGGGGGTGGACAGGTGTCACTTTTCAGGGCTCCCCGTCCCACTAACCCTGTCCAGAGTCTTCAAGGACTTTTTTTTTTTTTGAGACAGAGTCTCTCTTCATCCTCCTGGTAGAGTGCTGTTGGCATCAAAGCTCACAGCAACCTCAGACTCCAGGGCTCCAGTGATTCTCTTGTCTCAGCTTCCCAAGTAGCTGTGACTACAGGCGCCTGCCACAATGTCCTTTTTTTTGAGATGAAGTCTACCTCTTGCTCAGGCTGATCTTGAAAGTGTGACCTCAGGCAATCCACCCACTCGGCCCTCCAGAGTACTGGGATTACAGGCATGAGCCACTGCGCCCAGGGAACCTTTCTAAGCAGGTTCTGAGAAGCCCCTTTGCTTTTAGGGGGCTCCTGAGCTGCCGCTCCACTCCCGCTAAACAGAGGCTCCCTCCGCAGCAGGAAGACCGCAGCAGCTGCCAGAGTGACACCACCACAGCCCTGCGGGGGACCCAGAACACCACCCTCCCTGCTGGGGTTACCTTGTCCTTGTCTAGCCTGGTCTCAAGGCAGCTTGTGGGAGAGCATATTGCTGGATGAATCGAGGTCCAGCCTGTCCCATTGCTGAGGCCTTTGGCAGCCCTGGAGGTCAGCACTGTGACCATGTCACCAGTGCCCTGGGCTATACATAGCCCAGCAGAACCCTACCACTGCAGTTGAGGTACCGCCACTGCCTTCCACAGGGACCGCAGCGACTGCGCACGTACTGTGCACAGTCTTACAGCACAAGTTCCCAGCCCCGGAAGCCTCTACTGGTGAACATGGATCTTTTGCTCTAGGAGCAGGAGGGGTGAAGTTGCAGGAGGGCTGCGCTATGTCCTCAGTTGTGAGGAGGAAATTTCTGGAATTAAAAGTTCTGAATGCATGCCCTTGAGAACTGCATGTAAAATACACTGAGACCTGTGCCTAACTTATACATTCTATTTAAATTCTCTTTAACTGTGAAAAGTCCTTATTGAAGGCATCATGTGTACCTTAAACTCTGGTAGGCACTGGAGGAAGGAGTTGGCAGATGTTATTAGGTTGTGATGGGTGCTCAGAGAAAAGTGACGTTCAGTGAAAGAATGGTGGTGGGAGAGGCGCAATTTACTCAGTAAGTTGGGAAAGGCGTTTACATTTAAACTGAGATCTGATGGACAATCAAAAACTTAAGGAGAAATCATTCCCAGGCAAGAAAATGTGTAAGTGCAAAGGCCCCAAGAAACTTGGTTCTTCCTCAAATGGACCAGAGCAAGTGTTAACTCTGATGTAATGAATGAGGATGGGAGTAAGAAAGGAGAGAAATAAATTCCCAGGAAACTCTGGAAGACAAATATTGTCATTTTTTTCTTCCTTTTCTCACTTTTTAAATTTTGCTTTGAAACAAAATCCTTGAATTTCTTATTATTTGTCTGAAACACTAACCATTTAGCGCCTGTGGTAAATTTTATATTGCTTCATATATACATACAAGTAGAGCTATACTGTTTATCAGACTTAAGAGAAAATCATCTATTACACAGATCACATAGAGAGAGCACTTACAAAATCACTCATCTCTACTCTAGTAATGAGGGAAGACAGGCTCAAGTAGACAAAAGAAAAAGATGAAAAAGAAGCAATAGCTAGGTATGAATTCAGTAGGAAATGTGAAGGACCTAGTGTGGAAAAACATTGAAGTGCTAAGGAGGAAACTTCAAACTGAAGTAAATGAAAGGCTACATTGTTGTTTTCAGCAGGAAGACTCAGTATAAAGATACCATTTCTCTCTCATATATAAATTAAAATTTAGCGTAACCAAAATTAAAATATTAACGATGTATATCAGTGTGTACACGAATGAATCGCAGACTTTAACAAATCTGTATGATTAAAAGGAATGACAGTGATAGCACACAAAATGAGAGGGGTAACAAAAGAACACAAATGACTTCTTTATGTGAAATCGTCAAAACAGGAGTCTGTGAATATACTTCTGAAAACTGCTGAACTGTACACTTTAAATGGGGGAGTTGTATGGTACATGACAAATTTAAAAGTTTTTTTCTTTTTCTTAAAAGAAGTAAACAGACAAAATGTTTAGGTCATAAGAAAATACTAAGATACTTTATTTTTACAAACTTTATTGAGATACAATTTATGGGCCATAAACTTCACCTGTTTAAAATATAAAATACAACAGCTTTTAGCTTATTTACAGAGTTGACAAATGTTGCTATACTTTAATTTTAGCATAGCATCTTACATAATAGGTAAGCCAAAGGCTTAATCAATAAAAAGTATTGAAATGAAGTTTTATGGCTTTATAAGTGAGGGTTATTAATTAGAATTTTTAGGAGCTGACTGTGGATGATTTAAACAAATGTATTTATTGAAAGAATATTGGGTAAGTCTTAGACTCAACAAGAAGGAGGAAGAACCAAGCTTATAAGAGAAGCAGAAACAAAAGGAGGCTAGACATACAACCATTGCTAAAACCACTGCACAGAGCAGCTCATCCTGGACCCATTGTTGCCACTGAACCCTGGGTAGACAGACTGCTCCACACACACTCATGACCCCCGCACACAGGATGCTTCTGGAGAACAATTGTTGGCTCTATCCCTGAAAACCTTGTGTTGCTTAAAATTTTACCACCTCTTGAAGAATTCTCCACTGTCCCTGATTTTTTTGTGTCACATCTTCTAGAGTCAATGCTTCTCACTGGCAGAGCTCAGATAAAGTATTTGTGTCTATTTCCATGGGAACTGAGAAAACAGAAAATTAGCTGTATACTGAAAGAGAATTCATGTCCTATGCAACCCTCACTCCCAATAGGAAGTAAATAAATGGACAAATGAATAAATGAATGAAGGAATACAAGAATAAATAAATAGAAAATGTCCACTACAATGTACCCTTGAGCTAAGCAATGTCAATATATACTATACTCTTCTCATACTTATACTTGAAAATTCTTTTTGCCTAGCATGATGCAATTTATTTCCCACATAAGCAAAATCTGACCTTATTATCCCCCTAAAACAAGCCATTGCTTTTCTATTAAGCTCAAAGTAAAATCTTTCCTTATGTATCAGCATATTACGTATGGAATAAATGCAAAGTAACTACCAACCACCAATCCTATCTAAAGTGTTATTCGAGAAAGAAAAGACAGATTAGAAAACAGGAGTAGGGTAGCTCCTGTAGCTCGATGGGTAGGGTGCTGGGCACATACATGGAAGCCAGCAAGTTCGAACCCAACCTGGGCCATCTAAAACAACACCCTACCAGGCGTCCTCAAACTATGGCCTGAGGGCCACATGCAGCCTGCCTAGGACATTTACCTGGCCCACCAGGTGTTTTTGCTGCTGCTGCCTGTCTTGCTTAGCAGCCAACTTGTCCTGAGGCCCACAGTGAGCCCTCCAATGGTCTGAGGGATAGTGAACTGGTCCTCTGTTTAAAAAGTTTGAGAACCCCTGTACTTAGACAAATGCTATCCTCAAGACCTTATACCCCTAGATAAAGGACCCATGTGGAGACCAAAAAACACCAAAAGCTCTGGTGTTTTTTAATCCTTCTGTCCAAAAGCTCTGGTGCTTTTTTACCCTTTTCTGTCTAATAAAATCCTATTTTACCACTGATCTGTTGTCTGCAGGTTCATTCTTTGAATATCCGAGACCAAGGACTTACTGAAGAAAGAAATTCTGGTAACACCAGGATTACAGACCTGAGTCAAGGTGCCACTTCTTATGGGCATTTTTATTTTTTATTTTATTTTATTTTATTTTATTTTTTATTTTTTTATTTTTATTTTTGGTTGCAGCCATCATTGTTGTTTTGGTGGGTCCGGGCTGGGGATTTGAACCCGCCACCCTAGGTGTATGTGGCTGGCGCCCCAGCCGATTGAGCCACAGGCGCCGAGCCCTTATGGGCATTTTTAAACACAGTGAAGACCTTATTTCTCCCAGTATCATTTTTTTCTGGATTTGAATTAAGATGCTAAATACATATATATATATATAATTTTTTTTTGAGCCAGAATCTCACTTTGTTGCCCTTGGTAGAGTGCCGTGGCATCACAGCTCACAGCAACTTCAAATTCTTGGGCTCAAGCAATTCTCTTGCCTCAGCCTCCCACGTAGCTGGACTACAGCCCCCGCCCCAATGTCCAGCTATTTTTAGAGGCAGACTCTCACTCTGGCTCAGGCTGGTCCAGAACCTATGAGCTTATACAATCCAACCCCCTTGACCTCCCAGAGTGTGAGGATTACAGGGTCTTACCTCATTACCCTTGGTACTATGAGTCACTGTGCCCAGCTAAGATGATAATCTTAATGTTTCTGTCAAAGACTCTTTAAAATATCTTGGCTTTGGCCATAGCTCATTATCCACATTCCAGGCCATTTAATCCCACAGGTAAGAGTTGGAGTGAGGTATCTTTTTACTTATTCCTATGTACATGTACACAAATGGGAACTTTTTGGGTTTAGGACATCTCAGAGTTGATAGATGGAAAAGGCACACAGGAACCGGTGGGGATGTTGGGTGAGGAAGCACACAGTGTATGGAAAAACTTTCCCTAGGGCTCCACTTAAACTAGGGTGTGTTGAAACATTAACACAACTTTTCTGACAAGCCACTATCTACCCGTCCATTTACATTCCATACTTTGTCATGAATAAACAGAATAAAAGGGACTGGTCTCACACCTGGCATGGTCTATATTAGGCTGTAACACATTAGAAAGGAATGATGTCCCCTAACAAGCCAATACACTGATCTGACATTACAAATTAGTTATTTAATAAAGTAAACTATTAAAACATTTTTGAAAAACTAGATATATCTCAGTGGATATATCCTCAGATTAGAAATATCTTAAAAACGCCATATCTGGCAAAGGATTGTCATCTAGACTACATACAGAACTCTTACAACTCAGCAGCAGATAACCCAATTAAAAGGTAGACAAATCAGTGCCCGTAGCTCAGTGGGTAAGGCCACATATACCGAGCCTGACAAGTTTGAACCCAGCCCAGGCCAGTTAAAAACAACAATGGCAACTGCAACAAAGAAAAAGATAGCGGGGTGTTGTGGCAGATGCCTGTAGTCCTAGCTACTTGAGAGGCTGAGGCAAGAGAATCACTTGAACCCAAGAGTTTGAGGTTGCTGTGAGCTGTAATTCTATAGGACTTTACCCAGGGCAACAGCTTGAGACTGCCTCAGATGAGAAAAATATATATATAGGCAAAATAGGCTCAGAGCCTGTAGGACAGTAGTTATGGTGCCAGCCATATGCGGGTTTGAGCCTGGCCAGGGCTAGCTAAACAACAATAACAAATGAAATAAGAAAATAGTCTGGTGTTGTGAATAGTCCCAGCTACTTGGGAAGCTGAGGCAAGAGAATCACTTAAACCCAAGAGTTGGAGGTTGCTGTGAGCACTCTACCAACAGTGACGTAGTAAGACCCTGTCTCCAATAAAGAAAGAAAGAAAACGTAGGCAAAATATTTGAAGAGAAATTTCCCAAAAGATGGATACATGGCCAATAACTCATGAAAAAAATGCTCAATATCATTAGTCAAAGAAATGGTACATTTAACTCACAATGAGAAACTACATATGTATCCATCAAAGAGGCTAAAACTAAGTTGACAGAACATAATAAATGATAGCAACTAAAACTCTTACACATTGTTTGTGGAATGTAGTCTGATAATTTCTTCTAAAACTAAATGTTTAACTACCCTATGACCCAATAATTCCATCTATATACTGACCTCAAGTAAATAAAAACATATGTTGACAAAAAGAGATCTTTTCATAATAGCATCTTATTCATAGTAGCCCCATACCTGCAATAGCCATGCGGCCAGTAACAGGAAGATGGATACGCACCCTGTGGTACATTCATACTAAGGGAGGAATACCACTCTGTGGCTAAAAGATGCCATAGGCATGCAGCAACACAGACTAATCTCAAAAGCATTTTGCCTAGCCAAAAAAGCCAGAGACAAAAGACTACACACTTCATGATTCCAGTTATATAAATTCAAAAGTAGGTAAAAGCTGGCCAGGCGCAGTGTCTCATGCCTGTAATCTCAGCACTGAGGAGGCTGAGGTGGGTGGTTTGCCTGACCTCACAGGTTCAAGACCAGAGCTGTCTCTAAAAATAGGTGGGCGTTGTGGTGGCTGTCTGTAGTCCTAGCTATTCAGGAGGCTGAGGCAAGAGAATCATTTAAGCCCAGGATTTTGAGGTTGCTATGCACTGTGATGCCATGGCACTCTACCGGGGTGACAAAATGAGACTCTATATCAAAAAAAAAAAAAAAGAAAATGAAAAAAACTAGGTAAAAACTTATATATGTTGGAGAAAAAAAAGTTAATACAGTGATTTGCCTCTATGGGGTTGGGCGAGGGGACTGACTAGGCAAGAGTGTCCTGAGGTGATGGTAGGATGATAGGAGTCTACAACAGTGCGAGTCAAACTCAAAATCCAGTAAACATATACTATATAAATTTTATAACAAAGAAAGACAAGGTTGGACTTAAGCTAATTTTCTCTGTAGCACATTTTTTAAAAAGTGAAGAATGAATGGAAGAAACATTCAAATGGTAGAATCTAGTGATGAGGATTCAGCTCTTAAATTCTTTTAGTCTTGCTGTTCCATCTGGAAATTTTTGTAATAAAATATCAGGAAGACAGTCAAGGGAATGGGGGTCAACATCACAAGCTAACACACAGACCCACAGTTCCAGGCACTGGTTGCCCCACGTTGTAGCAGGGGGAAAAACCTACCTTATCTTTTTAAGTATCAGGCAATGACCTGGCTGTCTCTGTGTCTTCAGGAAGGTTAATATAAAATCCCAGGATGTCTACCTGTCCATAGCCAAAAGATTAGTGTTTCCCAATGGACTAGTGGAACTTGGTTCCCTTTTTGCTCCGCCAAGAATAGTTAAATTTATCATAACCTAAGGGTGCTTGAAGAATACCTGTCCCAATAAAAAGATATATAGGAAGTCATGAATACAAGGCAATTCTGGTTTGCTGAAGGAAAAAAGATTCTCCTTTTTATTTATTGTCCATTTTGTAAAGTTGCTTACAAATGGTTTCTTACAAGCAAAGAATTGCAAAAATATTCCAAGAACTACAAACAAATTAAACCCTTGGGAACTGAATTTTATGCCCATAGTCTAATAAACCAAATAATCTTGAAGACTTAGCTAGACGGCTGATACTGCCACACCTGCTGCGATGCTAACACCACGGCCCCAGCTTACCGAAGGGCTAGGACCAAACCAGTCTGGCAGCAGTTTCTGGTGCTATCTCATGCATGGTAATTTCAGAGTACCAGGCACCTTTCCATACCCCATGAGAGGCCTGCACCATAGAGTAACCCTTCTCTCCAGCTCTAGTCAGCCTAGAGTGCCGGGCATCATCATTGCTCACAGAACCCTCAGTACTCCTGGGTTCAAGCAATAATCCTCTTGCCTCAGCCTCCCAAGTAGCTGAGACCACCTGACAGAAGATCAGGCTAAAAATCAGGCTAAGGTCTTCAGAGATCTTTAACTGGGGAGCTGCAGTGATGGAGATTAAAACAGGCCTGCAATTATTGAGATTATTGGAGACAACTGCCACAAAAACATAGGGCCTAATACGCCAATAAAATAAAACAAAAAATAATGAGCTTGTATTCAGGAGGGTGAGACAGGAGATTGAGCATTCCAGCCTGGGTGACAGAAACTCTGGCTCTTAAATAAACAAACAACATGACATATCAGTACGGGAGTTTAAAAATCTCAACACAGGTTGGGCACCATAGCTCAGTGCTTAGGGAGCCAGCCACATGCTCCAGGGCTGGTGGGTTTAAACCAGGCCTGGGCCTGCTAAACAACAACAAAAAAACATAGGCATTGTGGTGAGCGCCTGCGGTCCCAGCTATGCAGGAGGCTGGGACAATAGAACCGCTTGAGCCCCAGAGTTTGAGGTTGCTGTGAGCTATGACACCACTGTCTCAAAAAAAAAATCTCAACACAAGGCCAGGTGCGGTGGCTTACGCCTATAATCCTAACACTCTGGGAGGCCTAAGTAGGAGTTCTACTTGAGCTTCTGAGTTTGAGACCAGCCTGAGCAAGAGTGAGACCCCCAGCTCTACTAAAAATAGAAAAATTAGCCTGATCTTGTCAGGTGGTCTCAGCTACTTGGGAGGCTGAGGCAAGAGGATTATTGCTTGAACCCAGGAGTATTGAGGGTTCTGTGAGCAATGATGATGCCCGGCACTCTAGTCTGGGGTAAAAGAGGGAGACTCTGTCTAAAAAAAAGACAAAAAAAAAGGAAAGTTCTTAAAACTATATATATGTATATAAAATGGCTATAACTTATAGTAAGAGACAGAGAAAGAAATTATTTCTTCCACATACTGGCTATATGTAGAGTTGGGAGCCAGTGTAGTGGTAAGAGACTGAGGTGTATGTCTAATTCTAGACTGACATGACCTTGAATACCTTACATACCTCTGTCATGTAGGGCCAACAAAACCCGTTTGTACAAGCAGGCTCTGTAGAGGTCTCCAAAAATAGGTTTTCCTGCCCAGAAGTCAAGTTCAAGCTTCTCAGGGTCGGGGCCATGGCGATCAGGCTCAGCTAGACTATACGGAGAGCCACCTTTGTTAAATGGTGTTCCAAGGGATATCCATGAGGGGGAAGGCACTGAGCAGAAAACAAAGGATCAATGCAGAAAGCAAAAAATAAAATCAAGAAACTAGATCCCCCTCTAATTCAACTGCATTTAATTGTGTAAGACAGGACTCCTATTAAATTTCAGTTGGTATACACAGAACTTCACACTTGTCATTACTCAAATAAATTATTCTGCCCTCTGCAGGCAAAATGGGGAAATGAGAAGGATTAGCTTTATTTGGCAAAGCAATTTTGGTTAAATTACTTATATTTTGTGGGGATCTTCCTGGTGGTTTCTGAGCATGCGCATTGTAGGAAAGAAGTAGAGAAGAAGAATGAAAGCGACTTCCTTTAGTATATTTATTATTATAGACTAGTGAACAGAAACTCAGAGAGAGTAACACTTACTATCTGTTACATTTATTAGACAAAGGGAAGGGAAGACACATGAAAGGTAGAACCAGAGAACTGAGTAAAAGAGCTGACATTCAATATTGATTTCACTCCCTCTCCCCCATCTATCCTTTCTCAATATGCCTGAACTCAGTGGTTCTCAGGGGTTGTATAGAACCCAAGAAAGAAGGCTTTAAATTTAGCAGGCAAGTTTTAGTTCCATATCCATTTGTCAATGCAACATTTATTAAGATCATTCTAATGCATAAATTTCAGGTTAGACTAACCTGGTTTGTGAGGAAATAATATCAATAGACAATTTACATATTTCATACAAAAACTATAGCAGTATACTAAGGACACAAGGAAAATTACCCTGAGACTTTTTTTTTGAGGCATCAAAAAAACTCACTTTTTGCTATCAGTAGAATAGCATGACCTTTGTTTTTTAATTTGTTTATGTGATGAATTATATTTATAGATTTATGTATGTTCACTTTTGTAAAGACGTCTGGAGAACACTTAGAGAACTAAAAATAGACCTGCCATTTGATCCTGTAATTCTTTTATTAAGTATATATCCAGAAGACCAAAAACCACATTACGACAAAAATATTTGTATCAGAATGTTTATTGCAGCCCAATTCATAGTTTCCAGGTCATGAAAGAAGCCCAAGTGCCCATCGATCCACGAATGGATCAATAAACTGTGGTATACGTACACCATGGAATACTATCCAGCCATAAAGAAAGACGGAGACTTTACATCCTTCATGTTTACATGGATGGAGCTGGAAAATGTTCTTCTTAACAAAGTATCACAACGATGGAAGAAAAAGTATCCAATGTACATAGCCCTGTTATGAAACTAATTTATAGCTTTCAAATGAAAGCTATAACCTAAATATAGCCTAAGAATATGGGGAGGAGGAGGGAGAATATGGGTGGAGGAAGGGCGATTGGAGGGATCACTTCTATGGTTTATCTTACAAGGATACAAGTGAATCTTTCTAAAAGTAGAATATGAATGTCTTAACACAATAACTAAGAAAATGACATAAAGGCTATGTTAAGCAGTTTGATGAAAATATTTCAAATTGTTTATGAAAATACCATACTGTATCCCATGATTGCATTAATTACACAGCTATCATTTAATTAAAAAAAAAGGAATAGTGTGGTATCACGGTTTACAGCAACCTCAAACTTTCGGGCTCAAGTGATTCTCTTGCCTCAGTCTCTCAAGTAGCTAGTATTATAGGTGTCAGCCACAACACAGCTTTTTTTTTTTTTGTAGATGGGGTCTCACTCTTGTTCAGGCTGGTCTCCAACTCCTGAGCTCAAGCAATCGACCTGCCTTGGCCTCCCAGAGTGCTAGGATGACAGGCGTGAGCCACCGCGCCCAGCACTACCTTGTGTATTTCTGAAATAGGAACCTTTGAAATTTTTCCAATTCTATTATTCCTCTCAATTAGTTTTTTTTCCCCCTCTTCCAAAAAATGTCCCTGAAGCTGCAGGAAAACACCTTTAGGTAAACAACTGTGCGGAAAACTATATCTTAATTGGAAGCAAACTTGTAAATTATCAGCAGTGCTGCTGCAATAAAAAGGATCCAGACATGAAGGTAGGTCATATTCCACATATACAAGACCAGATTTACACAGAAGTTCCCATTAGGAACATATCAGATGTTACTGCTATCTCTCATGAAGGTTTTAATGCTGAACGGCTGCAATGTCATTATCTCTATTTTTAGAATTACCATAATAAAAAAAAAAGCTATTTCTTTTGTTTTCTGTTTTCCACTTCCCCATAAGTATGAAGACACTATTACATTTTTATTTGTTATTTTCATTTTAATTATTACCAGCCATATTAGGCTGTATATGACAACATACAAACTTTTAATTACTAACATAAACTGAAATACTCTTTCAGATTAAGTGCTATTAGCATCATTTCACAATACTTTAAGATTATTTCATTTTAGCGTCTACCACAACTTAGGAAAAAGCATTTTCCAAACCACAATATCCTTAAGAGGCTGAAAGAAGACAAAGGAGGAATTCATCTTCAAAAGTGCTTCCACCTGTAAGAACAGAAGTGGCACCAAGTATTTGTCAAAACAATTA
>CAUYQV010023272.1:0-14422 GCA_963574575.1 Galagoides demidoff | reverse complement strand
TGTTTGTATCAGAATGTTTATTGCAGCCCAATTCATAATTGCCAGATCATGGAAGAAGCCCAAGTGTCCATCAATCCACAAATGGATCAGTAAACTGAGGTATATGTACACCATGGAATACTATGCAGCCCTAAAGAAAAATGGAGACTTTACCTCCTTCATGTTTTCATGGATAGAATTGGAAAATGTGCTTCTTAGCAAAGTATCTCAGGAATGGAAGAAAAAGTATCCAATGTACACAGCCCTTTTATGAAACTAATCTATAGCTCTCAAGCAAAAGATACAACTTAATTCTAGCCCAGCAATATGGGGAGGGGGAGGGGAAGGGAAAGGGAGAATGGCAGATGGGTGGTGGGAGGGTGACCGGAAAGATCACCTATATATCTGTCTAACAATGGTACAAGTGATCTAGAACTAGAATATAAATATTTTAATACAATGACTAAGCAAATAACATGAAATTTATGTTAACCAGCTTAATGAAAGTATTTCAAATTTTATATTAAAACAGGACAATGTACCCCATGCTTGCATTAATGTATACAGCTATCAATTAATAAAAAAAAAAGAAAATATCTGATCAAAAAAAAAAGAAAATTGTTTTGTTATAGGAGGTTGAAAGTAGATGACCATCCTCTTCTAGCTTGAAATATTTCAGGAGAGAGAAGTGCAGTCATTCTATTATTTTTCCCCTTGTAGGTTATGGTTTTCTTCCATCTGGCTACTTGTAGAATTTTTTCGTTCATATTAACTTTGGCAAAGTTCAGTATTATGTTCCTTGGAGATGTCTTATTCAGATTGAGTCATGCTGGGGTTCTGAAACTGTCTGCTATCTGAATTTCAGAATCTCTTTTCATGTCTGGGAAGTTTTCCTTCATTATCTCAGGAAGTAGAGCCTTTGTGCCTTTCAAAGCAACCTTGTCTCCTTCGGGAATTCCCATAAGGCAAATATTAGTTTTCTTTGAATTATCTCAGAGCTCCAGTCTCCACTTCTCTTCCTCTTTGAGTGGTTGGGATTGTTCAAAACCTTTGTCTTTGGTGTTAGAAGTCCTTTCTTCTGCCTGCTCTTTTCTTTTACTGAGGAATTCTACTGTATTTCTCATATCTTGGAAGGCTGCAAGTTCATTTCTCAATGTGTCAAAATATGTGGTGATTTTGTCTTTGAATTCATTGAATTCTTGAGATTATTGAATTATTCCTAGAATTTCTAATTCCAACTTTAGTATCATTATGTTAATCTTATTTGCCATCCAAATTCTAAATTTGATTTGAGACATGTCAGCCGTCTGTTTTTGAATGGGATCCTATGGTTTGGCTCGTTTGTCATTCCTTGGGGGAGTTGAACTCTTCTGATTTTTCATGTTCCCAGAGTTTTTCCACCGATTTTGCCCCATGATTGTTTTTCACTGTTTGGCTAGATGAGCAGGTGAGGTGAACTTGGATTGGAGGCTTCTGGTGTTTTGGTTGACCAGCCCTTCATCAAAAAGCTGGGACTGGTGACTAGCTTTTCCTTTACAACTTTGCAAAGGACCCATACAGTACTAAAGCCTGAGACTCTGGAGACCTGCTTGGTGTAGTAGGGATAGGTGGCTCTGTCTTGTATTTAGTTGATCTCTGTTTAATCCTAGTGGATGAGTGACTATGGGTTGAAGTCTCAGCTTTGGATAAATACAAGCAACTAAGACCTCTTGCCCCCCCATAGGAAACACCTTGAAGAGGAAAACCCAACATTCCCACTACAACAAAACCAGGGTACCAACTTGAAGGGTCCTTATTTGATTTGTCAAGTTCAAGAGTTCCAAAGCAACTGTCCCAATCAGCACCCACTCTCTAGCTGGAGTGTTCAAAAGATCTCCAGCAACTGTATAGCAGTCGTCTATTCGTAGCTCAAGTTTGGCTTGCTCTGGTGGTCAGAGGAGTCAGAACGGCCCATCTAGTAGAAGGTTTGGAGCAAGAGGGCTGATGCCTCTTTCACCACCTTGCTCACTCTTCACCACTAGACTCTGGTAACCCCGGTCTCTGGTAACCCCACCACCAGTCTCTGTTAACCCAGTCTCTTTGGCCCAGTTCTGTCCACTAAACACATGTGCCAGGGCTTTGCTTCCACTAGTGTCAAAGTAAAATCAATGCCTCCTCCTTTCAGTTACCACCCTCTGCCACCAACCAGCAGGGGGATCTGAAGCCTGCCTGCCTCAGGTACTCAATAACAACTGGAGATGTTCCACCTGAGCTCAATCTAAACCCGAGGATATCCAGACAGCAAATGTTTTTCTCCCTAAGACACTGAACCTTTGCCACCACTGTTCTGAAGTTCTGGTATCTCTATAGGGTGAGGTCTGGTTCCCTCTGGCAGATCACAGAGTTGGGGAGGTGACTTTCCAAAATTAGATCCCAGCAGGATGGGTCTATTAATTCTGATGTTGTGTGGGAGGTGTTTCCACTTGTGTTTTCACACCTCAGAAGTTCCCGAGTCTCCACCCATTGCACAGGGACCCAAACCTCCACCCGCTGTTGAGATACACTTTCTCAGAGCCAGACCATACACCTTCTCTTCTGTGTCTTTGTGTACTGTTACCATATTCACAGATACAGCATAGCTGCACTGCCTCTATCTATGCAATTCCTAGTCCTAGCCAAGAAGTGCAGATCTACTGGTTTCTGCAGGGGTAGGACTTCTAGACTGCCAGAAGGGAAGAATAGATTTGAAATTCAGGGAAAATATTTGTTCAAATTTCCTGCCAGACAAAGGAATTCCTAGGATCACAGTAGGGACTCTCTGGAGAAGAATTCCCAGCTTCTAGCAAGTCATTCTGGTGGGGTGAGAGAAGAGAACCTCAGTTCACTGCTCACTAGTAGAGATCCCACAGCATGCAAGCAACTCTCTTGGGGGTGAGGATGGACACACGTCCTCTTTGGGATGAGTTCTGTACCTGAGATTTGTTTCCTTGGAGTTACAGTTTGCCTCGGCAGGGAACATGTACAATTATCTATCTCTTAGCTCGATTTCCACCCTTCGGCTTTGTTGGGTTCTTTCTGGCTGTTATCTCTCCCTCTGGACAGGAGCTTCTGTTGAAAGCTTGCTCCATAGAGTCATCATCCCCCATACCCCCTTGTTATTGAATGTAAAAATTGGAGTTTGGAAAATAGCCAACCTGAGGATTTAGCAAAACACAAAACACATTGAAATCAAATGAGCGAATAAACAGACAAAAAAAGCTACCAGATACACAAGCACACAGATGCACAGACAATCAGAAACAAATAAAGAAACCACAATAACAAAAATAATTATAGTAAAGTTAAAAAAGAAAAAGGAAAAAGAAAAAACTCTAATAGTCTGATGTAAGCACTCTTAGCAACCATAAGGGAAAAAGAGGAAGAGACAAAAATAGTATTAATAATAAAAAAATTAACAATAACTCCTAAAATAAATGGATAAAATACAAAGAAGCAAAAAGAATGTGCAAAGAAAAATGAGAAAAAAGGTACCAACAACAAAAATATTATTCATATATATACAGGTAGGAATATATTTATGTTGCAATATACTTTCTGGACACCAGGTGGCTCTGTGAGTGGTTCCCAGGCTTATACCTGATTCACGGTTTGTTTTTTTGATGGTTGCCTGGCTACCAGCTTGGCACTTAGACACCGCTGAGATGTTGATTCCACCGATTTCAAACAGAATCTTCACAGGCAGGTTTCACAAATTGTCCCCACAACAGTTTCCATGAAGTGAGGGCATCCTGGTCCAGCTTTGGGTGCAGTATAGCTGCCTGCAGGTGAATCTTAAATCCCGGCATCTGGCCTATGCAAAGAGGTGCCTGTGGTGGTGGCTATTTCTGAAATCTCAAAATATGTCTGCTTTCTGACTGGTCTCTTAGCCTCGTCCGTGCTGCTCCAGACAGCACCCTTATCTGACCACCAAATTCCACTCAGGAGTCCATACTTCACCAATTTTTCCACTCAACTCCTAGCTTCCCCCAAAACTGGGAATTGTAATCTTCTGTAGGGGAGGGGCTGGTTGGCACCTCCTGCTGCCACTTCAGCAGCCGCTTATTTTCGGGCATTTTCCACAGCTCTGGCTTGCACTTTGAGTCCAGCAATCTGCCAGTTCACTGCACACCGCGAACTGCCAGTCTACACCAATATTCACTGCCAGGAATGATCTAGCACAATCATTGTCCCCTGCTGCTCTGGGAGAGCTGAGCTAAACGCCTATCATCTGCCATAATGCTCCGCCTCCTATACCCTGCTGAATTGTTGATTCTACCAATCTCAAAAAAATCTTCACAGGCAGGTTTTACAAACTCTCCCTGCAATATTTTCCCTGAAGTGTGGGGTATCCTGGAGCAGTTTTGGGTGCAGGATGGCTGCCTGCAGTTGAGACTCAAATCACCACACCTGGCCTGTAGGAAAAGGTGCCTGTAGCAGTTGCTATTTCCAAAATTTCAAAATGTATCTGTTTCCTAATCAGGATCCTTTCCCTTTAATTTTCTACCCAGCTGCCTACTTCCTCACCCGCAATGGCACCCCTTTCTGGCCACCAAATTCTGCTCAGGAGTCCACACTTCACCAAACTTTCCACACAACTCCTAGTTTCACCACAAACCGGGAATTACAGTTCTCTGTGGGGTAGGGTGACCAGATTTTAACATCAGTAAGGCAAGACAACATGGCTGGGGGGTGGGGTGGGGGACGGGGCAGGGCAGGGCCTGACAACAATGCAAATTTTGATAAGCAGTTCTCGATAATCACTTCACAGCAATTATTTGTTATTATTACAGTTTAACACTATAAAATTAACAAAAATAATATAAAATTCATATTCTGGCAAAATAGCCACATGGCAGCCAAAAACCGTATATTCCCTTCTTGTTCTCCTGCCCGTTTGTGCATTCTTTCCAAAAATCAGGACTTTTTCAAAACGCCATGGGATGTGGGACAAATTGTTGAAAAGCAGGACTGTACCGCCAAAAGCTGGACATCTGGTCACCCTACTATGGGGGAGGGGTTTGTTGCTGCCACCCCCAGGCCCTGGCAGCCACTTCAGCAGTGGCACAGAAATTTTTCTGGCAGACTCAGCAGCTCTGGATTACATTTCAAGTCCAGCAATCCACCACTTGACTGCACACCCCAAACTGCCTGTTTACACTAATATTCAAGCCTGGAAAGATCTAGCCCACACACTCTCACCTGATGTTCTGGGAGAGCTGAGGTAAATGTCCATCCTGTCTGCCATCATGCTCCACCTCACCATGCATATCTTATTTTTTAAGTGTTCTTATCAGAAAAGGATGCTGAATTTTGTCAAATGCTTTTTCAGCATCTGTTGAGAGGATAATATGGCCTTTGTTTTTGTTTTAATTTATGTGGTGAAGTATGTTTATCAATTTGCTTATGTTAAACCAATCTTGCATCCCTAGGATAAAGCCTACTTGATGGTATTGTATGATTTTTTAAAATACATAGCTACAGCCTATTTACTAGAATTTTGTTGAGTATTCTTGGGTCAATATTCATTAGTGAAATTAGTCTGTAGTTTTTCTTTTTGTTAAGTCCTTCTGTCTTGAAAAGTTTCAGTCAAAATGCCTGAAGTCATCCTGATTGGTCTGCCCCTGCAAGTCAATTGATTCTTATTCCAGGCTTGGTGAAGAATTTTCACTCTTATAGTGACCTTGGCTGGATTTATTACAATGTGTCTAGGATATGCTCCATTTGTATTCAGATGAACAAGGGGATGCTTAGTAAATTTTCATGTATGATATCCTCCAGTAGGTCTTCCATACCAAAGGGTTTCTCTTCTTCTCCTTAAGGAATACATATAAATTATATGTTTGTATGTTGTGTAAGGTTTTGTAATTCTCTAAGTAATTGCTCTGCTTTTACTCTCTTCTATTCTGCTATGTTAAATGTTTAAGTTATCTCAAGATTCTTATCTTCTAGCTCTGAGATTCTTTTTTCTCCATGGTTTAATTTGCTATTAATACTTTCCACTGCATCTTCAAGTTCCCTGAATGTCTCCTTCAAATGCATAAGCCCTGATACATCCTTTATAATTTTATCATGTCTTCCATTCATTTCTTTGGTCAATTTTTTTTTATTTCCTTTTGCTTGTTATACACTTTCCCTCCAATTCCTTTCATAGTTTTTGCCATTCATACTCTATATTTCCTTAGTGTCAATTCCATAATTTCTTTATTGATTGGGTCATCTGTGGTAGTTGCCTCATGGTGACTAGGAGGGAGTTAATCTGTTGACGTTTTTCAGGAGCAAGATGGCGGACCAGAAGGATCATATGGCTGAGTTCTACTAGTACACCTGGGGGAGAGGAAAAAGCCAACCCATACCTAGCACGGAAACCTTGCTTGGAGCTGTGGTCAGGGTGTGCAATGAGGTGGTGATATACTGGCTACAGTGCATGAACCAGAGCAGTAGAGATCTGACACACTAGGCAAGTGTGATAAGTCCCAGACTCAGAGACAAATTTCCAATTGCATGTCTCTTGGAATATACTCTGCAGATAGGAACTAGCATTTGCAGTAAACTTTTCAGGGTTATTAATGTGGCAGACATTCCAAAATATGTTAAATAAATGTATTTTGGGGGTAAATATTTCTAATTTCTTTTGGTTCTCACTTTGGAATTAAAAGGTTTTATATATTAAAACAAGATATGGTATCTTAGGATCAAGAAATGAAAAAAAAAAAATTGAAGTAAATCTAAATATAACATTTTGGCCGGTCTCTTAGTCCCCAAAACAGATCAGTTTAATTAAATAGCTGTGCCTCATTCCATGGTCTGGCATTTCAGACAAGGCTAGACTCTAATACAGGTGGACAAAAGTTTCTTTCTTTCTTTTCTTTTATTTTTTTTTTTTTTTTTTTTTTTTTTTGAGACAGAGCCCCAAGCTGTTGCCCACATCACAGCTCACAGCAACCTCCAACTCCTGGGCTTAAGCAATTCTCTTGCCTCAGCCTCCCAAGTAGCTGGGACTACTGGTGCCCACCACAGCACCTGTAGTTGCCATTGTTGTTTGGCAGGCCTGGGCTGGATTTGAACCTGCCAGCTCTGGTGTATGTTGCTGGCACCTTAGCTGCTTGAGCTACAGGTTCTGAGCCAAAAGTTACTTATTTTTGAATCATATTTTTCTCTCTAATTTTCCATCTTATTAAAAACAAATTATAGTAGGATAAATTTACTTATGAAATAAACTTTACTTGGCCCAACTATTTGCATAAATTGCAATAAGAATAATTATTAGTGATATAGACATTCAGTTTTTAATTGGCTCTTCTGGAAGTGTTTCTTATTTTAAATTAATATGAGGGTATAAATTTTTAGGTTACATTATTCTCAATTCCAAGGTAAAGTTCAAGTTATTGAAGAGCCCCTCACCTGGTGCGACAACCTGAACACACTTGCATTGTCCACATTAGGTAAGAACACACCACTTGACCTTCCCCCACTTTCTAATGGCCATCCTCCCTCCACTTGCCTTCCTCACCACCACCCCTTGCTAGACTATATTTGTGTTTTATTTTTCAGATGAGTGTGTGTTTGTATATTGGTTTCATATCAGCATTGAGTACATTGGATATGTTTTTATTTTTTCATTATTGAGATATCTTACTGGAAAAATGTGTTTAAAATCCATACAGGTAAACATAAAAGATGTGAAGTCTCCCCATCTTCTTATGGATGAATAGTGTTCCATGGTATTCATATACTACAATTTGTCAATCCATTCATGAATTGATGGGTTTTTCAGTTGCTCTCACAACTTGGCAATTATCAATTGAGCAACAATAAACATTCTGGTACAAATATCCCTGTGATAAAATGATTTTTGTTATGCTGAGAAGATACATATTAATGGGATTGCTGGATTAAATAGAGGATTTACTTTTAGTTCTTTGAGAATTCTCCATACTTCTTTCCATGAAGATTGCATTATTTTGTAATCTCACCAGCAGAATAGAAGTGATCCCTTCTCTCCATATCCACACCAGCATCTGCAGTTTGGGGACTATGTCATATGGGCTAACATTAATACATTTAGATGATATCTCAGAGTGGTTTTGATGTAGATTTCTCTGAAGATTAAAAATGATTAAGCATTTTTCATGTGCTTGTTGGTCAATGGTCCATCATCTTCAAGTCTCTTGCCCATTTATAAATGGGCTGTCTGCTCTTTCCTTTTTATTTTTTAAAATCATACCTATGTACATCAATGCAATCATGGGGTACAATGTGCTGGTTTTATATACAATTTTAAATATTTTCATCAACTGGTTAACACAACCCTCACGCCATTTTCTTAGTTATTTTGTTAAGACATTTATATTCTGCATTTAGTAAATTTTCCGTGTACCCTTGTTAGATGCACAGTAGGTGTGGTCCCACTGATTACCCTCCCTCCAGTCATCCTCCCCCTCCCCTCTCCTTCCTCTTCCCTTTCCCCATATTCTTCAGCTATAATTGGGTTATAGCTTTCATATGAATGCTATAAATTGGTTTCATTGTAGGGCTGAGTATTTGGATACTTTTTCTTCCATTCTTTACATACTTTTCTAAGAATAACATGTTTGAGCTCCATCCATGTAAACATGAGAGAGGTAAAGTCTCCATCTTTCTTCGAGGCTGCATAATATTCCATGGTGTACATATACCACAATTTATTGATCCATTCGTGGGTTGATGGGCACTTGGGCTTCTTCCATGACTTACCAATTATAAATTGGGCTGCAATAAACAATATGGTACAAATATCTTTGTTATAACATGATTTTTGGTCTTCTGGATATATACCTAGTAGAGGAATTGTAGGATAGAATGACAGGTCTATTTTTAGACCTCTAAGTGTTCTCCAAACATCTTTCCAAGAGGAATGCATTAGTTTGCATTCCCACCAGCAGTGTTAGAAGTGTTCCCTTTCTTCACATCCATGACAATATCTCTGGTTTTGGGACTTTGTGATGTGGGCTAATCTCATTGGAGTTAGATGATATCTCAAAATGGTTTTTACTTGAATTTCTCTGACGATTAAGGATGATGAGCATTTTTTCTAATGTCTGCAGGCCGTGCACCTGTCTTTTTCAGAAAAGTTTCTCTTCAATCCCTTGCACACCCTGAGATGGGATCACTTGTTCTTTTCTTGCTAATACGTTTGAGTTCTCTGTGGATTCTGGTTATTAAGCCTTTGTCAGAAACAACCTGCAAATATTTTCTTCCATTCTGAGGGCTGTCTGCTTGCTTTACTTACTGTGTTCTCAGCTGTGCAGAAGCTTTTTAGTTTGATCATGTCCCAGTAATGTATTTTTGGTGTTACTTCAATTGGTGCCCGGGGAGGTCCTCCTCATAAAATATTCATCCAAACCAATTTCTTCTAGTGTTTTCCCTCCATTTTCTTCTAGTATTTTTATACTTTCATGTCTTAGGTTTAAATCTTTATCCAGTCTATCTTAGAGTCCATCTGAGAGGTGTGAGTCCAGTTTCAGTCTTCTACAAGCACCAGCTAGTGCATGCAGCAACATTTGTTAAATAGGGAATCTTTTCCCTGTGGAATGTATTCAATTGGCTTGGCAAAGATCAAATAACGGTAAGTAGCTGGGTTCATCTCTTAGTTCTTATTCTGTTCCATACATCTACCTCTCCGTTTTTGTGCCAGTACCATGCTGTTTTGATCACTATCAATTTGTAGTATAGTCTGAGGTCTGGTAGCATGGTTTTTCCTGATTTGTTTTTATTTCTGAGTAATGTTTTGATTATTAGAGGTTTTTTCTGATTCCCTATAAAACAAAGTTTTATTTTTTCAAGATCTTTAGCATATGGCAGTGGAGCTTTAATAGAGATTGCATTAAAATTGTATATTCCTATGGGTAATATGGGTATTTGAGTAATGTTGATTCTTTGGCTCATCACCTGTGGCTAAAGTGACTAAGGCACCAGCCACATACACCTAAAGTGGCAAGTTTGAATCCAGCCCTGGCCTGCCAAACAACAATGATGGCTGCAATGAAAAAATAGCTGGGCATTGTGGTGGGCGCCTGTGGTCCCAGCTACTTGGGAGTTTGAGGCAGGAGACTCACCTGAGCCCAGAATTTGGCGATTGCTGTGAACTGTGATGCTATGGCACTCTACCCAGGGTCAGAACTTGAGGCTTTGTCTCAAAAAAAAAAAAAAAAAGAATGTTGATTCTTATCAGCCATTAGCATGGTAGGTTGTTCCATTTGTTAACATCTTCAGCTATTTCTTTTCTTAGAGTTTCATGGTTCTCTTTATAGAGATCTTTCATGTCCTTTGTTAGGTAAATACCCAAATATTTCAACTTTGTTGGCACTACTATGAACAGAGCTGAGTCCTTGACTGCTTGTTCATCATGACTATTGTTCGTATATATAAAGACTACCAATTTATGAGTGCTGATTTTGTATCCTGAGACACAGCTGTATTCCTTGATCACCTCTGAGAGTTTTGTAGTAGAATCCCTGGTGTTTTCCAGATATACCATCATGTCATCTGTGAAGAGTGAAAGTTTGATCTCCTCTGACCCTATGTAGATACTCTTGTTAGCATTTTCTTTCCTAATTTCGATGGCTAAGATTTCCATTGCAATGTTAAAAAGCAATGGAGACAATGGGAATCCCTGCCTGGTTCCTGCTTTGAGTGGAAATTATTTCAATTTAACTCCATTCAATAAGATATTGGTTGTGGATTTGCTGTAGATGACCTCCATCAGTTTAAGAAATGTCCTCTCTATACCAATTTTCTTAAGTGTTCTGATCATGAATGGATACTGGATATTATCAAAAGCTTTTTCTCCCTCAATTGAGACAATCATGTGGTCTTTTTAAAAAATTTTTTGTGTGATGAATTATATTTATAAAATTATATACATTGAATCATCCTTGAGATCCTGGGATAAAATCCACTTGGTCATGGTGTATAATTAGTTTGATGTGTTGCTGGATTCTGTTTGCTAGGATATTATTGGATATTTTTGCATCAATATTCATTAGAGACATTGGTCGCTAATTTTATTTTCTTGTAGGGTCTTTTCCTGGATTGGGGATCAAGGTGATATTTGCTTCATAGAATGTGTTGGGTATTATTCATTCTTTTTCTATAATTTGGAAAAGGTTGAGTAATACAGGTACTAGTTCCTCTTTAAAGGTTTGTTAGAATTCTGATGTGAAGCCATCTGTTTCCACATTTCTTTTTTTAGGGATATTTTCTATAGTTTGTGCTAGTTCAAAACTTGATATAGGACTGTTCAACATATTCACTTTATTCTGCCTAAGTCTAGGAACGTGGCATATTTCCAAGTATTGATCTATTTCCTTAAGATTTTCATACTTCTGAGAATAGAGTTTCTTCTAATATTCATTAAGGATTTTTTAAATTTCTACGAAGTCCGTTGTTATTTCTTCTTTACCATTTTTGAATGATGAAATTCGAGATTTTAGTCCTTTTTTCTGGTTAGGTTGGCCAAAGGTTTATCTATTTTACTGACCTTTTCAAAAAGCCAACTTTTTCATTTAGTGATCTGTTGTATAATCTTTTTGTTTTCAATTTCATTTAATTCTTATCTAATTTTGGTTATTTCTTTTCTTCTGCTGGGTTTAGGATTGAATGTTCTTCCTTTTCCAGTAGCTTGAGATGACCCAGTAAGTTGTTAACTTAGTCTCTCTCTCTCTGTTCTCTTGAGGAAGGCTTGCAGTGCTATAAATTTCCCTCTTAGGACTGCCTTTGCAGTATCCTAGAGGTTCTTATAATTTCTGTCTTCATTATCATTTTGTTCCAAAAATTTGGCAATTTCCTTCTTAATCTCATCTATGAACCCACTGTTCTATAGCATAAGGTTATTTAGTTTCCATGTTTTTGTATGAGTATGCAGAAATTTCTCTTTTTATTGAGTTTAATTTTTATTCCATGACGGTCCAAGAAGATGCAACAAATAATTTCTATTCTTTTAAATTTGCTGAGGTTAGACTTTTGACCTAAGTTGTGGTCAATTTTGGCTTATGTTCCATGGGCTGATAAGAAGAATGTGTATTTAGTTTTGTTAGGATGAAAAGTTCTGTAGATGTCTGTTAAATCCAATTGTTGAGTGGTTAAGTTTCAGTCTAAAAATTCTTTCCTTAGCTTCTTATAGGATGATCTATCCAACACTGCCAAAGGAGTGTTAAAATCTTCAATTGTTATTGTTCTGGAAGAAATCAAGTTGCTCATGTCTGTTAGAGTCTCTCTTATAAATTGATGTGCATTCTGTTTGGTGCATAAATGTTAATAATTGAAATCTTATCATCTTTAGCGTTTTCCTTAACAAATGAAGTGACCATCTTTATCTTTCTTTGCTTTTGTTGGCTTAACATCCATTGTATCTATGTATAAAACTGCTGCACCTGCTTTTTTGTTATTTCCTTTTCTCTGAAATATAAATGACAATCCATTCACCCTGAATCTATGTTTACCTTTTAAAGTCAGATGAGATTCTTTTATGCAGCAGATATCTGGCCTGAGTTTTTGTATCCAGTCTGCCAACCTGTGCCTCTTTAGAAGATAATTTAAGCCATTCACATTAACTGTAAATTTTGATAAGCCTGGTAGAATATTGTGCATCAAGCTTTTTGAAAGTACAGTGGACTTTTAATACCTTTCATCACTGTGGAAGTTGGAATTTGATCAATACTTTATGATTGAGTTTACTTTTTTGGTAGATTGTGCTGGTCATAACGGAAGATACATCTGAAAATATACTAGAGAACTGGTTTAGTTATGGCAAGTTTCTTCAACATGTGAATGTCATTAAATAATTTCTCTATTGTAAATGAAACTAAGTTTTGCTGGGTACATGTTCCTGGTTTGAAAGTTATTTTGTTTTAGAAGATTGAAGGTTGATGACCATCCTCTTCTAGCTTGGAAGATTTATGCAGAGAGATTGGCAGTCATTCTAATGTTCTTCACTTAGTAGGTAATGGTTTTCTTACATCTAGGTGCATGCACAATTTTCTCCTTCATTTTAACTTTAGCAAAGTTAATTATAATGTGTCTAGGATAAAGGTGGAGTAAGAGACACAGCCCTCTGGTCCAACTCTGCTACTGGGCTGGCTTTTCTGACTCCACAGAGTGCTGGAGCAAGGCAAATTTCATCAGCCAGTAAACCTCTGCCGTCTAGTAGCTGGAGACCTTTCCAACCCTCTCACTGGAGAGTTTGTACTGACTAGGTCAATTGGTTTGGAACACCTAACCTGGGTCAATCACTCCAGGATCCTCATGGGTGGCACCCTTGTTGTGTTGTAATGGAAAGGGTTGATTTTCCTGATCTAATTGTTATCCATGGAGGCTGGGGGGTGTCTAAGTTTCTCCTATTTCTCCACAGCTGAGAATTCAAATCATAGTCACTGATCCAATAGGATCAGACAAGGACCAGCTGAATATAAGATAGAGCCACTTAAAACTTAGCATACCAGCAGGTATCCTCAGCCTCAGACTGTAATACTGTGTGGATGCTTTTCAAAGCGGTAGGTTAAAAACCTAAAGTAACCAGTCATGGATACTTCACAAATGGCTGGTTAACCACAACTCCAGGAGCTTCAAATACACTTTCACCTTTCCGGCCCTTCTAGAAAACTAATTAAAAATGATCACAAGGCATAATAAACAGAAAAACTCTGGCAACATGAATAATCAGAGTAGATCAACTCCCCAAGGGAATGATATGGCAGACAAAGCACAATATCCCATTCATAAAAAATTGGCTGAGATGTCAGAAATCAAGTTCAGAATTTGGATAGTAAAGAAGATCCACAGAATGGACATAAAGGTGAATTTAGAATTTCAAGGAGTAATTCAAAAGAAGTCTCAAAAATTCAATGAATTCAAAGACAAAATCATTAAGGATTTTGACACATTGAGGCAGGCAAGAACTTGCAGCCTCAAAGATCTGAGAAATACAGTAGAATCCCTCAGAACAGAATGGAGCAGGCAGAATGGTTAATAGTTCTTTAACTCAGTGCTCTGACACTGAAGAGAAAGTTTTGAATGTTCTGACACTGGAGACAAAATGAAGAGAAGTGGTGAGCAAAAATGAATCATTCTCTCAGAGAAATCTGGGGTAATTAGAAGAAAACTAATATTTGCCTTATAGGAATCCCAGAAGGTGACAAAGGTGCTTCAAAAAATACAGAGCCTCTTCTTCATGAAATTATGAAAGAGAACTTTCTTTATTTTTATTTTTATTTTTGCAATCATGGGGTACATTGTACTATTTTCTTTTTTTTTTTTTTTTTTTGAGATGGAGCCTCAAGCTATCCCCCTGGGTAGAGTGCCATGGCATCACAGCTCATAGTAACCTCCAACTCCTAGGCTCAAGCGAGTCTCCTGCCTCCGCCTCCCAAGTAGCTGGGACCACAGGCGC
>CAUYQV010023270.1:0-42212 GCA_963574575.1 Galagoides demidoff | reverse complement strand
GGCTGCAACCAAAAAATGGCCAGGCGCCTGTGGTCCCAGCTACTTGGGAGGCTGAGGCAGGAGACTCGCTTGAGCCCAGGAGTTGGAGATTGCTATGAGCTGTGATGCCATGGCACTCTACCCAGGGGGATAGCTTGAGGCTCCGTCTCAAAAAAAATAATAATAGAGGTTATAAAATTAACTCATACTCATTGCAAACAAAACAATTCAAAAATGTAGATTTCAAAAACTCACCTAGGTTAAGTACAAATCACCCCAAATATATATTGTGTTTAACATATATTTAGATTTGTATCTTGCTTTTTTACTTTATATTGAGAACATTATTTCCAGACCCTTTAAATGATCTTTAAAAATTTGGTTATTTATTTTATGACATATATTTATATATAAAACCATTACCATATATATATAATGTATATAGGCAGAATATATATAGATATCATATGTATCTATATATATCTTTTTAATGTATATATAGGCCGGGAGTGGTAGCTTATGCTTGTAATCCTAGCACTCTGGGAGGACAAGATGGGTGGATTTCTTGAGCTCATGAGTTTGAGACCAAGACTAGCCTGAGCAAGAGTGAGACCCTGTCTCTACTAAAAATAAAAAAACTAGCCAGGTATTGTGATGGGTACCTGTAGTCCTAGCTACTTGGGTGGCTGAGGCGATAGGATTGCTTGAGCCCAAGAGACAGGTTGTTGTGAGCTATGATGATGCCACAGCACTTTATGGAGGGCAACAGAGTGGGACTCTGTCTCCAAAAAAAAGTATATGTGTATACACACACACACATACACATATATAAGTGTATCTATATATACATGTATAGATATAAAAGTGTGTATGTGTGTATATAACCATTACCAAATTTTATGCATTTAAGTAGATTCTCAGTTCACTGAGGCTTACAACTATGCCTCAACTTCCTATATTACTTGTATTCTAGCACGTCTGAAGCCATAGAAAATATTTGCTGACTTTTGACATTTTGAAATGATCATTATCCTCCATCAGATGGGGCAACCAAAGTGAGATCTTGACTATCCATCTTCTTTAAAGCCAAATTCTCTTGGTTTACATCCTGAGTCTCTTTCTAGTTGCATAGTCATGGATGAAAGACTTATCCTCTTCAAGCCTCAGTTTATTTGTCTGACAAATGGGGAGAATAATAGTATCTGCTCTATAAGGTTGTAGTAAAAATTAAATGATAAAATACGTGGAAAGTACTTGGTATATAGTGAACACTCAATAAATACTAGTTTTCATTATCATTATATTTGCCAAAGGAAAGAAACATCAGACTTGGGGTCAGAAATCCAGGGTTCCTGTTCCATCTCTGTTATTATCTAACCCTATAACCTTGCATGAGTTATTTTGCTGGTCTAGGTCTCAGTTTCTTCATCCACACAGTGGGAATAATAATGCCTAAGCTATGCACTCTACAGGGGTATTATAAAGATCAAATGAGAATGAATGAAAGTGCTTTGAAAACTATGAAGTGAAATAGGACTGTTAAATTTGATGTAATATATGATTGTTATAATGGCAGTACTAGAGATACAGAGAGTATCAAAGACTAGACTGAATCCTGGAAAGTATTTTAAAAGAAAACCCCTGGTATTTGGAAATATAGATTGTTACAGGCAGAAGGGACCTTAGAAATCATCTAAGTCCAACATCTAATGTTGTATGTAAGAAAACAGATTAAGAGAGGAGAGAGCTCAAATTCCGAGCTATTCACAGAAATGAGACTAGAACTCACCTTTCCAGGTTTTCCAAGCATGGTCCTACAACAATCAATCACTGTAGCTCTTTATTTGCTGACCTTTGTCAAAAAGGGAGTGAAGCAAATATCCGATTGCGTATAGAATCCCCGTAGATAGGAACTGATAATTGGGGGTTTTCACAAGGATAAGAAGCCACATATAACATAGCTCTACTATGGTTTTGAATGCCAACCTCATTCCAGATGAGGGAGAGTAAGGGTGCAGAAAGGTGATAGGGGAGAACCAGTCAGGTGGAGAGAATGCCCTTAGAGTTGGCCAGATTCGCAAGGGACTTCTGTCGTTCCCCAGTAGTAGTGACCGCTATAGCAGACGGCTTTTCTTGGATTGTTAATATTTATATTTGAAGTCAGTTCTCCGTTATGTGTTTTTGGAAAACTTAGTAAAATAGATGAAATTGCCAGTTGCTTAAAAATACAATTGTCATTCATTTGAATGAAGCAAATTGATTATCGGAGGAAGACTATTTATTGTACCCTGGCATGCATACAGCCCATGTCAAGCAAGGGCTGCATCACTGATGGCAGCTCAGACCTCACTGCACCCCCTGAATTATATCCCTCCAGGTACTCAGTAAATATATGTGTTGGATACTTTCATTTTACGTTATTTTAGCTGAGATGAGAGCACATAAACACTTCCATCTGACAACCTTTTCAAGTTCAACAGCATAGAAGGTTATTTTAAAAAGAAACAAGAAAGGAGTTTCTGAATAGCAAGCTCCAAAGGTGACTAAAAATGCCATCCAACAAGGCAGCCCGTTAAGAAATGTAGTGTGAAATGTGTTAATAGGATAAGCCCAAATGAGTTCTCACTCGTCTTAGCTCCAGAATTTTGGCTGCCTTCCCCAGCTGCCACTGTGGCCTGAACAATGTCCATCAAGGTTCCTCCCCTCCCCCGATCCCGAAGTGGTCCTTTTCCATCCTTCGGCTGAAGGAGACCTAGAGCCCGAGGCAGCTCACCCTCACCTTGTCATGCCCACAGCCACTGCTGAGAGGGACTACCTGCTTTAGCCAGGAAGCATCAGGGAAAGCAGTTAGCTCTCTGTCATGCTGCAGAGATCACTGGCTACTGCACCTGAAATGTTCACCAGGTAGGGCCAGCCAAAAGCAGGTCCCTTGTGTCTGGAGTAAGTGGCAATAGTCTGAAATCAGCAAGGTGGAAGGAAAGGGAAAATGACCTTCATTAAGCCCTGTTATGGCACAAGGGGCTCCCCCTCCTCCCCCGGAAGCTTAAAAGGAACAAATTCTGGGCAAATCAAAGTCAGACCTACTTTACACAGCGGGAAGTAAACATATGGAACCCCTTAGCCCAGAGTTGGTGCCAAGTGAAAATATAAATACTGTCAGATAAGGTTCGATACATTCATGACTGCTGAGGCAATGATAGGTTATTAAGGGAAATGAGGCTGTTTGGGGACATGCTTAATCTCTGAGCTCAAAATCAGTGAGGACAACCAGATCCTATGACAACCTCAATCCTTACGACATACACAGTCTCAGAAATGTGATTCTGTTCTCCAATTAAGCTAGGACAAAATAAACATGTGATATTTAGGGTTGCTTGGCTCAAATTGAGATGCTAAAACCTCTGGTTTGTTCAGAGTTCAATTCTTCAACATTTATAAGGGAAGGCACATGTTATGGAAGAAAAAGCCCTAGCTTCCCACCCATCTTTGCCCTATTACTATTAACTAGCTATGTAAAGTGCCCGCTTTTTAGGCTTTACCTTTTCCCACTTACAAAATAAGGGCAGTAGACCCAGTGATCGCCAAGGTCCTTTCTAGCTTTAACTATCTTTAATTGAAATGATATCATAATGTTCCCTTGTAGGGTTGGGGGGGCCCTGCACCTTTCCTTGCCTTTCCTTGGTCAAGAGCTCAGGGCCTTCAAGATGCTCAAAAGATACCCCAGACTCCACCAAGATGTCTTGCTGAAGTCCAGCCTTCACATTAGAGGCCTATTCCCCACCTCTCCAAGCCCCCAATTGCCTTGTAAGGAGGTAGAACTGGTTTGATCAGTGTTTTTCAACTATTTGTCTCACGACACACTTGAACCTATAGTTAAACTTCTGTGGTACACTTAAATTATATTGATCACCAAAAAAAGAGAGAGAAAGACTATACTTCCTGAACATTGAACGTCTTTTGAAAATAATTTAATTAATGATGTTTAAAATTTTTTCATAGCACACTACCGTGCCATAGCACAGTGGTTGAAAATCACTGGGTTAGATACAGGGGTTTTGTTTTATTCAGTACAATAGGCAAGCTTGGGCTCTAAGTATTAGAAGGAGCATTGTGTGGGCGTTAAAGCTAGAGCTGACCTGGATTAGAATTCTGGATCTGCCACTTCCAGCTATATGACCTTCAGTAAGTTACCTAACCACGCTGAACTTCAGTTTCTTCATCTATAGAATGATGAATCATCCCTTCTGGGGTGATTGTCAGGATTAAGTGAAAGAATTCATATCAAATGCTCAGCTTGATGCCTGGCACATAGTAAAAGCTGCCACCACTGTGTATCCTTCTCCATTCTTCACTAAGTAGAGATGCTAAAAATAAAAAGCAATATGTTAATAAATATTAAGGTAATAATCAAGTCCATAGCTTTTAAGCAGTGGCAAATTATTCAACTTCTCAGGGCCATCGTGTTTTGGCCCATGTGTTGGCATATTTACAATTTATCAGGGGCATTCTGGAAACTGCAAAGGCCAACGTGAACACTATGGTAAGCATCACATTTGGGTAACCCTCCAAATCACACCACTTAGATGAATGCTCCAGCCTCCTCAAGGAGTCAGCACAGTCTGTGGGGATCCTCCAGAGAGAGAAATTCCAAAAGGTGACCCTTTGAGGCAGCTCATCCACTCAGAGAACTAAGTAATATTTTACCTTTCCTGTTTAAGATGTTGCAATTAAACTCTAAGATGAGAACAAAGCCACGTGTTGCCACTGTATCCTCCCTCCGTTCTCCAGTTCTCACTGAGTGAGCACCATGGAGGGAGAACAAAGAAAGAAACTCAGCCTGGGTTTCTGAAGCTGGAAAATCACAGGTTGAGCCCAAACCCATTTTTTTAGAGACAGGAGGAGCTACCCTTTGGAGATAAAACTAAAAAGTGAAGCTGAGTGGGATAAGATCTAAATCAGTAAATTGCAAGAGAGGTTAATAAAGGGCCATTAATTTATTTTTCTTTTCTTTTTTTTTTTTTTTGAGACGGAGCCTCAAGCTATCCCCCTGGGTAGAGTGCCATGGCATCACAGCTCGTAGCAACCTCCAACTCCTGGGCTCAAGCGAGTCTCCTGCCTCCGCCTCCCAAGTAGCTGGGACCACAGGCGCCTGCCACAACGCCCGGCCATTTTTTGGATGCAGCCATCATTGTTGTTTGGTGGGCCCGGGCTGGGGATTCGAACCTGCCACCTTAAGTGTACATGGCTGGCGCCTTAGCCGATTGAGTCACAGGCGCCGAGCCTAGTGTCTACTTTTAAAGGAATTTTAAGAACATTATGACAAAACCACTCAGGGCAAGCATTTTGAAATAATCTGCATGGCTAAAAAAACTGAGAACTTTTTTTCGAAATGGAATATGTACCTTTCTACATTGAAATATGTAGGTGTAATTACTATCACGGAATTTATAAATAAGAAAAACAATTTAATGTAACAGTAAAATTGCAAAACACTCAAATGCTCAGAGCAAGAAGACAACTGACATCACTCACAAGCCACCTTCTTATTACCTGTTCCTTCCCAGGGAAAGTTATAAGCACTCACCATGCTGTACTATTACTAGGATGAACTCCTAATGGCCCTGGGACTTTCCTGCTTTAATAGTGATCTGACCATTCCTTCTTTCCTCCTTGTGAATAAAAGCCTGAGTATGACAGGATCCTCCTTCAGAGAAAGTGGCCCTATCCCCAGCTGGAGGGTGAATCCTGAGGAGTGTGAAACTATCCCCATCGGGGTGATTTCAGGTCCCTGGGCAACCAGCAGGCCAACAGGCACGTGTGTGATTATTCTGGCCAATGAGATATGGAGCAACCGGCCCCAGGACTTCTGAAAAGATTTCCTTTCTCTTAACAGGAGGCACCAGAAGAGGCAAAGGCAACTAGGTCCCAGCTTTACGTTGGATGGGCTGTGGCCATGAAGAGAGCTAGCCTAAGGCAGAACAACAGTTTGGAAAGAGGACATTCTTGAGCTCCTGAATTACTATACTTCACTAACTTGAAGATGCATTTCTTACCACATTCTCTCTGAAGGCAGACGGGTTTTATAATCCATAGTATGTCATTGTTTAATCGGCAGAAATTATTATTCTTTATGGAATGTAGGGTACACGTTGCAACTGGTGACATCTTAGAGTTGACTAAATATGTAACAGTACAACCTCCAGAGCGGCCCCATCTTCAGGACTTCTTGATATAGCAAGTCGTTTTTTTATAAATGAATTGTCCTGTTATGTCCTGTTAACAATCAACTGTTTATGTTGACTGTTAGTCCTGTTATTAAGTTAGTTTTAGTTAGTTATAGGGTTTTTGGTACCTGGTATACTCAGATGAAGCAGGAATAAGCAGAGGCTCCTGTGTCATAGGGACCCAACACCCTGACTACCATTCCTATGAAGGATGACTACTACTAGGATGAGCTGGGGGGACAAAGGCCAACAAGACACAGCAAGCAACCCTTGCCCTCAAAGAATTCACAGCTTAGTGAAGCAAAGAGAAACATAAACACATGCCAACCACCAAGATAAGGAATGAGGAAGACAGAGAAACACATGGGCCTTAGCAGGATACACAAGGTGTCTTTGGGATCAACAGGAACCTACTAAAACTCAACTTAGAGCAAAAAGGAGAGTTCCTTGGCAAGACATCCAGATGTCCCTCAGAGACTCGAGAAACAAGAAAGCTGCCAGCCCTCCAAGGGACAGGGACCAGGCACCACGGGACTGCCAGGAATCTGAGTAGCATCTCTCTCGCTCTCCACCAGCTTTGTTTGAGTCTCCGGAGAACCTGCATTCTGTTCCGCAGGCTCTGACTAAGGCAAGCAGGTTCTCCGGGAAGAGGCATGAGGGCACAGAGAAAACCAATGGTGGAGGTAACAGCTGTTATCTCCAGAAAGGAGAAGATTCTATCACAGAACCAGAGTGATAGAGACCTCAGAACTCTATTGATCTAGCTCCTCATAATTAAAAGGGAAGAAACTGAGCTAAGCCTAAAGTCACCTGGCTAAATTGAGAGTGCCCAGAATGAACCTGGCCTCTTGTCTCTCACTCACTCTGGAATCTAAGCACACTCCAGCAAAGTGCTGTAATGCTGCAGATTCAATTATTTTCTCCATTATCTTAATCAGCCTGTAAGTTATGCTCTTAAGATCAAAGGCCTTCAAGAAAAAAAGAAAAAAAAATGATGATAGACACTGGGCAGTAAGTATATTAGGTTATTCTATTACTGAGATGAATGATGGTATTATTCCCAGGTCTGCAGTGGTCCTCTAACCAAACATTAAGAACAAATGTTGTCACTAATCTAATCTCCCATTACACATAGGCCTTACCAATGAATTAAAACCAATCCTGCCAAGAAAGACAGGCAATTTAGGGAAGTTAGCAAAGAAATATCTTCAAGGTCTCTTTACTTCTTGACAAACAGAACTTTTAACCAATTTGCTTCATCACTTGCTAAAAAAAAAAAAAAATCTGTAAATAGAAAATGTTTACAGTGATTATGAAAATAGCTACTGAAAGACATCCAACCAAATAACAAATGAACACAGCAATAAACTAAGCTGGTTCTGTCTCTAATCTACAATGCTATTATCTAATCAGGAAAGACTGAAAAACAAATCATTATGCTTTAAGAACACTATAATTAAAAGAGGCCTTCCCCCTTTCTGCTCTCCCAAACCCTGATCACCACACAGTTATTTCAAGATTCAACTTCCAAGAGCCCCATTTAAACAGGAAAAGCACTAATTGGGACTCTCATAGCCAGCTGTACTACTTTGATGTCAGTTACAAGGAAGAACTTGAGCAGAATTCTTTATGGCCCTGCCAAGCCAGCCAGTCAGTAGGTTAACCCTTCTGCCACTTGTTATTCCAGTCATGGTTTCTGGAACCACATTCAACAGCTTCCTCTTCATTTCTCTTCCCAGGGCCCCTACTCCAGAGGACAGAAGTGACTGTCACACAGCAATCAAGTAGCACCCCTAGAACCCAGTTTGCTGGAAACAGTACTACACTAAAAGTTAGAACATGCAGGTTCTTGCTATGGCTTCTCACTACGATTATGACCTTAGACAATCTTTCTAGGCTGTATTTTCCTTATTTCTAAGAGTAAACTGGTCTAGAATGATTGTTAAAGGAGTATTCCAATTCTTTAAAAACCAAAATTAGGGCAATGTGATGTGAGGCCCCTCCTCAGCAGGCTCTCTGGGCACTGTGAACCCCACTCTGCTGGCTGGCTAGTGAAAAGAACTTCCCCTTCCCACATACCCAGCTGTGTGTTAGTCTCTGTTGAGGGAGTTCTGGAACGTAAAGCACACACCAACTCTCCAATAGCCTGGGGCTGCTATAGATCTATGCAAAGGGCCCAAGTCATCACAAAAATAAATGTTTCTAACAACAACAAAATTAATTTCATTTTAAAAATTTGGCTCAGCGTCTGTAGCTCAGTGGTTAGGGCACTGGCCACATATACTGGGGCTGATGGATTTGAACCTGGCCTGGGCCTGCTAAACAAACAAACAAGCAAACAATAACAACAAATAACCAGGTGTTGTGGCAGGCACCTGTAGTTCCAGCAACTAGAGAGGGTGAGGCAAAAGAATTGAGTCCAAGAGTTTGAGGTTGCTGTGAGCTGTGACGCCATATCACTCTACAGAGGGGAACAAAGTGAGACTCTGTCTCAATAAATAAAAACAAACAAACAAAAATAATTTGGAAAAAAAGTGAATTGGCAAAGGATACTAAAAAACCAAGTCTAATTTTGAAAACTGGTACACAAAAAGAAAGAATCAAACATTTGCTCCACTACATCCAGTCCTACCATAGGGCAACTAGGAAGTTTCTCTTTATGGAAGCAGTCCAGCTAACAGAGGAACAGGGGAGACAGCACTGCTCTGGCACCTCTCTGCACCCTAAGGATTTTAGACACTGAGCATAAATGGGCTGCTAACGTCACCAAAGCAGAGACAACCAGACATTTTCTGCCTCCCAACAGAAAATAATACCATCACTGAAGCAGTCATGAAAACAAACAAGCAAATCAAACGTGACCTGGATTGAGCTTGGTCCAGCTACCAATTTATAGTGCACATGGAGGACAGAGACACGGTCAACAAAACCACGGGGATGGAGTCAGCAAAATCCAGACTATGGAAAAAAAATTAAGTTTCTTCAACAACAAAATTTCGAGGGAAAGAAAGAAAAAGTTAAAAGAGTGAGATGTTGAGGGAAAAGACTATAGATCAAAAGAAACACAAAAAACATATTAACCAATCACAAGGTATGGATTTTATTTGGATCCCAAGTCAAAACTGCAAGTATGTTTGTTATGACACCTGTGAAACAACCTGATAGCTGATGCTATTTATTACTTTTATTTTAGAAATAATAGTAATTAACTATAATAGTATTATAGTTAAGTTTTTTAAAAACATATTTTATGTATCTATAAACTTTAAAGAGCCACAATAAAATACCTAAAGATTGAATGACATACTGTCTTAGATTTGCTTCAAAATAATATAAGAGGCTGATGGTTGCTGAGGTACACAGAAATTTATTATAAAGCTCTATTTTTGTGTACATTTGAAGTTCATCAATAGGAAGTTTAAACAAAAAATAAAACATTTAAGAAAAATGATCTTTGCATGCATGCTTCCACTCCACCCTGACATGTAACTTTGTAACATTCTACGCTGGACTTCAAACAGACTGAGACCTGCTACTCTTCAGAACTGCAGATCTGAATCTGGAGGAACCATCTCAAGAAGACTATTTATAGTTTTAAATTTATAAAGAACTTTCAGCACAGGAAATTTTCTTGCTGTCTACAATATGGTCAGATTATTTCTTCCTTTTCTCCCACATTCCTTGCCCTTCCTTTATAGTACGAAGTCCTAAAAACATGTCAAGGAAAAGCCCTCTGTGATTCTCCAGCTACAAATACCTGCTGACCATTTGGCTCACACAGCTCTACAGGTAAGTGACTCACCAGGAACTATCACTGTCACTTGCATCACCTGCCCTTTCCCTTTTCTCTCCTACCCATGCCTTGGGCCTCAGGACTCCCTGGACATTGATTGTTGGGCTCTCCCAGCATAGGGCTAGTGGCAGTGGACACCCAACCTAGGTCAAATATGGGATCTAGCCACTTCCTTTTTGCCTCATCATCTTAAAGAACAACATTAAATGAATTAAAACATAATCACTTCATATTCAGCAGATTAGGAAATTTAATCAATGCTTAAGCATCTCCCTTCTGTACTAGAAGCATGTGATAAATATGACAAACATTTTGTTTTTTAAGCTAAGTTGAATTACTTAACTTGGCACTAAATATTAAAAGCTATTCTTTAAAAAACAAAACAAAACAACTCTGGGCTGTGCATGGTAGCTCATGTAATCCCAGCACTTGGGAGGCCAAGGTGGGAGGATTGCTTGAGCCCAAGAGTTCAAGACCAGCTTGAGTAACACAATCTCTACAAATAGAAAAATAAGCTAGGCATAGTGGCACGCACCTGTGGTCCCAACTACTTGGAAGGCTGAAACAGGTGAATCACCTGAGTTTGCACTGAGCTATGATGATGCCACTGCACACTAGTGTGGGCGACAGAATGAGATCCTCTCTCCAAAAACAAAAAAATCTGGATTTTAATCCTAAAAACAGATTACTCAGGCAGTCCCAACCTTACTATCTGCACCCCATTATAAAGTGCCAGGAATATGTTGGCAACTCAATGAAATATCTGTTGAGTGAAGAAATAAAGGTGCTCTTTTAACTGAACTCCTCTATTTTCAAAATGGAGAGTATGGGAGACATCCCTACAGAAACATCCCCTCAGCAGCAAAAACACTTACCCTAAAACATCCCCTTGGAATGGGTGAGACCATGCTACCTCCTTGTAGAGTAGCACCTGGCATAAGAAAGATGGCTGGCTGGCAAGATCCACTCTTGGGATCCTATATGACCTCCTTTTTTCTCAAAATCAACACTTCAACTTTATAGGAGCCTGCCACAATGCCTGGCTATTTTTAGAAATGGGGTGTCCCTCTAGCTCAGGTTGGTTTTGAACCTGTGAGCTTAAGCGATCTGCCTACCTCAGCCTCCCAGACTGCTAGGATTATAGGCATGAATGATCATGCCTGGCCCCACTTTAACTTTTTATTTAAAACATAATAAAACTGTATAAAATTGCAATTTAGAGTTAAGCTCAATCCTTAACTATTTCTTTGAATGGCTTCTGGTTTGTGAATTGCCAAAAGTATAAATATGTTGCTAACAAGAAAACTGACATTTCTTGGCCGGGCGGTGCGGGGGATAAACTATAAACACACACATACGCACATGCACACAAGTTCACAACATGAAAATGGCCTTTAAAAAAGGTGGGTGGAGGAGAGAGGAAAGAAAGTGAGCTGTCCCTTAAGAACATTGTCCCTGTTTTAAAAATAAGCCAGCCACCAAGTCCATTAAACACCAAATGCCGGACCAGGCAAAATTTTTCCTCTCATTCAGCGCACACTTGATTTTGACCCCAAAACAGACTACTGTGATCAGCAGAAGATTCCAGCGACTAAGAGATCCCAGCACTCAGGAGAGTGGAATATGGACTGGCAGGCCCAGGCTCCTGGACACAGCACACTGTGTCATGATGTGTCTGCACTTCATCTTCCCAGAAAACAGATGAGACCTTAGGGCACAAAGGTAAGGGGTACAAAATAATACATCACTCCTCACTATCAAGAAGACCCTGACAGAAGGCAGTTTTGCTTCCCAATTAGTTCTGAAAAATAAGTACATTAATATTCAATCGTTTTGTGAATTCTGCCTTCTCAGAAACTGTCTCACACCGCTTTGATTATTTGTTGGAAAAGCAGTCCAGTAACATTAGCCTTCCAAGTCCCATTTAAAAAAAAAAAAGGCACAAAAATGTTAAGTTTTAACCACTTCACTGCTATTCAAGAAAGTCTTCTTAGTTCAATGAATTGTGACACTTCTTAAGTAGACAGCAGTCAGCACAGACACAACCTAATTCCTTGTTAGTTGAAGAAACAGTTCAATGGAGCAGATTAAGAAATAAAACCCTGGAGGAAGAGCTTCAGTCACCCAAAATTTTTGACATAATTTACACATTTTCAAAACAAAGATTAAACTCCTGGTTTTTTATGAGAAATCAGTAGGGCTTTCTTTATCAAGAGCTAAATCTGGAGGACAGTTATCATTTCTTGAAGCAGCAGGACTCCTAATTGCAACAAAGAATACCACTGAAATGTTACCCAAAATATAAATATGATTTCCAAGCTGTTGGCTAGGACTCACATTTTGCAACTATATGAAACTTAATTTCACACCTTGTATAAACATTTGCTCATTCACAGCAATTGTTGCAAGTTTTAAGGAAAACTACTATTTGTCTTGGCTAAATTACAATAAATCACATCCTTCTGGTTTTGTGTGTGCACGTGTGTGTGTGCGCGCACGTGTGCGCACGCAGGGTGATAGCTAAAGACGTTTTTCCTTCAAAACTGGCATAAGACATGCGTAAAGCTCCATGGAGTCTGGGCCCATGTGCTAAAATGAAACTAAAATACAATCTCTGATAATGAAGAAGTCAAACACATAAGAAAATGCACAGATGATCCAAAATTCCTTTCTCTCTCAGTTTATTTTAAAATGTGGCCATTTGTGAGAACCAATCCTAACTAATGTCAGCTACAGTTCTTCCTAGGAGAAGGAATTGCTAGTCTAAAAGAGGAGGCTCCGGAGGACTGGTTGAGGCCGGTTAGCATCCACAGTACAGGAAAGCAATTTACCATATTAGCACAGTCACAGAGCAAATCCAAGAAGTGAGGAAGGCGGGCTGTGGTCAGCTGTGCTGCCTGAGTCATCATCCTACTGCCTTAAGGCAGCAAGAGGAGCTCAGGGAGGGAGGGCACACTGCCAAGGAGGAAATCAACATGCTTTCTAACAAAAACGGGGCTTGGATAGCCAACCACATTTGGCAACTGGCCCCATTTTCTTCCTACCTTATTTTGAAATGGTACAGAGGATAAGAAAAGGAATTCTAATCAGGGGGAAAACGTCTGGGCAAAGGCACTAACCACACCTAGACACTCCCAAGTTCCCCGTATGTACGGGTACATTAGTAGCAGTAGCTGCCCTGGTAGCAGAAGCCAGGCTAATCACGTGCTTCCGACATTCTTCTAGGTGTGGTAGTCTGCCTCACGGGCGGTCCCCAAGGGAACACTTTTCAGTATTTATCCCTTTGTGTCTGGGATGGTCACATGACTTGCTTCAACCAATAAAATGTAGCAGAGTTGACAGAATGCCAGTTTCAGCCCTAAGGCTTAAGAATGCCTAACAGGCCAGGCACGGTGGCTCATGCCTGTACTCCTAGATGGCATTTTGCAAGGCCAAGGCAGGAGGATTGATGAAGGCCAGGAGGTCAACATCATCTTGAGCAAGAGGTAGGCTCATTTCCATAGGAAATAGAATAATTAGCTGGGTGTGTTGTGCGCCTGAATTGTCCTAGCTATTCAGGAGGCTGAGGTAGGAGAATCACTTGAGCCCCAAAGTATAAGTTTGCAGTGAGCTATGATGAAGCCATTGAACTTTGGCCCAGATGACAAAGTGGGACCCTGTCCAAAAAAAAAAAAAAAAAAACTTGGCAGCTTTTGCTTTCACACTCTTGGGAACCCTGCACCATCACCTACAAAGCCCAGCTCCTCTGCTCCAGAGGTCATGTGAGGAAGCCACACCAAGAGGAACAGACACGGAAAGACACAGAAAGATAAAAGAGTGATCTCAGCTCCCACCAACCACCCAGCCAGATGCAACTATGTTAACGACCACTGGCAAGATCAGCAGAAGAGACCAGATCAGTAGACCAGACTACAGAACTCTAAGCAAATACAATATTTTATTGTTTAAAGTCACTAAGTTTTGGCATGGTTTGTTATAACGGAGAAGATGAGTGATTCAACATGTACTATCTCATTTATTAATATTACCACAACCACCCATGAAGCAGATACTGTTAGCACCATTTTACAGATAGGAAAACAGGATGCAAGTAACTTGGTCCATAGCTACTGAAGGGAAGGTGGCTTTCAACCCAGGTGATCTAACACTAGAGCTGGTTCTCTAAAACACGGCATTGACGAACTTTTTCTGAAGATCCAGAGACTAAATATTTTCAGCTTTGCTGGCCATATGACCTCTGCTACAATGACTGATCTCTGTGTGGTTGCAGCTTTAGTACTAAAGCGGCCATATGCAATATGTAAATGAACAGGCATGCTGGTACTCAAAACTTTGTTTACAGAAATAGGTAATAGGCTATGGGTCTTGGTTTGCCAACCACTGCTCTAAGTAAATGTTTCCCAACTTTAATGCGTATATTAATCACCTGAGGATTTTGTTAAACTGCAGATTGAGGTGGTTCACACTCGTGATCCTAACACTTTGGGGGAGGCTTAGGTGGGAGGACTGCTTGAGGCCAGAAGTTCAAGAACAGCCTGGGCAACATGGCCAGATCCTATCTCTACAAAAGAGAAAAAATTACCCAGGCAGAGTGGCGTGTGCCTGCAGTCCTAGCTACGGGGAAGAATTGCTTGAGCCCAGGAGTTCAAGGCTGCAATAAACTATAATCACACCACTATATGTCAGCCTGGGTGAAAGTGAAAGTGTCTCTTATTTAAAAAATAAATAAATAAAAGAAGAAGATTCTCATTCAGGAAGGTCAGAGATTCTGACTTTTGGTAAGTTCCCAGGAGATCATGCAGCTGATCCACAGACCACACTTTGACCCATGACACTTAGAGGTGCCTCTTATTAGTAATAAGCACTTATTTTGCCCCAGGCATAATACTATTCACTTTCTATGGCTTCTCCTACTTTGTACTCATTTAAGTTTTATTTTTACCACTGTTTTACAGATGAGGAAAAGATCTGGAAAGTCACCTGGGACTAATCTTTTCATGAAGAAAAGCTAGCATGGATTTTTTTTCCTCCCTACATGGTTCCTGTTACTATACTTTGATATTACTCACTCAGAGTCTCCTCTTAACATCTCAAGAATATCACACTTAAAAAGGAACATTTTAAAACATATATAAAAAAACTTAAATAACAGTCAACCTGCCAAGCAAACTTCATTTCTTAGTCAATCTGTAAACTTTTCTCTCATTAAATAGGTACTGCTAATTGCTTGGGAAGATTCTCCTTTTATTTCAGCAGTAGCTCTTATTTCAAAGGCTGCTGATAATACTTTGCAAAATTGGCTTTGACTCTGGTGAGAGACAAATGTATATTAAACTTAGACTTCCCTTCCAGTCATTAACAAGGAATATTTTTAGCACCTAAAAATGTGCATCTCGGACAGACATGTAAATATTTAGCACCATCCTTTTGAGGTTGTTAAGCTTTCATTTTCAATCATGTAGAGGAATATAAGAATTCACTAATAGTGTAATTATATATTTTCATTGCATACAATACTTTGCTTCTATATTTGAAACCATTGAATTCACTTGTGCTAATAAATGCTCTAAATAGACATTTTAATAGCTGAAATTAGCACATATTGTACCCTTCAAAATAATTTATAAAACAAGAACTGTTGTTTATACATATCTTATACACCAAGGCAAAACCACCCATGTTTAGTTGCTTGGTTCAAGGTCATATATCAGCTGAAATTCCTCATGCTGCTCCAACTGATTCAAATGCATGTGATAAGGGCAACTTCTTTCTTTTTTTCTTTGCTTTTTGTTTGTTTTTTTTTTTAATTTTTGGAGACAGGGTCTTGCTCTGTCACCATGGCTGGAGTGCAGGGGAGCAATCACAGCTCACTGCAGCCTCCAACTCCTGGGCTCAAGTTAGATCACGGTCAATTTCAGATCTCTTGTCTCAAGGGTAAGTCCAAGCCAACTTTGCTTGGTGTTCAAGACCCCGACTTGTCTTGCCCTAATATGAATATTCGCTTTCCTTTGGGTTCTCTGAATGCCTCCCCCAGAGACCTACCTAGCTAACTCCCTCCTCACATTTGTCCACAGGTCTCTATCTCGAGACAGTCTCCCTGACTGTTCTTTTTAAAATCATAGCCTGCCTTCCCCACACCCAGCTCTCCTGGCCTCACAGGCACTCCGTTGCCCCCACAGCACTAAGCACCTTATGTGACCTATGGGTTCCATTTCTTGTCTTCCACATTTTCTCTACTAGAACGTAAACACCCATGAGGGCGGTGGTCTTTGTTCCCTGAAGTTCCTAGAACAGTGCCTGGCATGTAGCAGGCACTCGGCAGGCATTTGTAAAAGTCAAGACTGACTTTGTTTGCCAGCCACTGTTCCAGCAGTGACCAAGACAAACAGGGTCTCTCTCAGCGATTTTGAGCAAATGACAAAATATAAGATATGTGTAATAAAGTAATATGAGAACATTTTACAGAGTGCTAGAGAATGCCTGGGAAACGCCTTTAGATTGGGTACTCAGGGAAGGCCTCTCTGAGGAGGTGACATTTCAGCTAAACACTAGAATAAGGAGATGTTATTTTAATCTTCCATATGCTTCCTTGATTTTCTGTCTCCGTGATCTGCTGTGGGCTCCTAAGGTGAGTCACAGTCTGTTTTTCCTGGCACTTCTGCAGTTCGTCCAGCTGGTATTTCAGCCCAGGGATGATCTGGTAGGGTCTCACTGAGGACTGACACTCGACTGCTGCAGTTTCTCTTTGTAGCCAATTATACCATACGCCTTGAATTTGACCTTGCTGGTATTTCCATTACAAACCTGGTCAGAAACCCAGGATCTGTCTTTGTCTAATATCTCTTGCATGTTATACAGAGAGCAGCTTTGTTTTGAGAACAATTTGGTTCTTCTTACTTTAAAGGGAATTTGTTCTCTGAGTATCTGTTGATTACAGATGTGTGGCCTAAATTTGGTCACCTTTTTTGTGTGTCAGCTCTTAATGCTTGCTTTGCTTTTTATCTTTTACTATGTGGAATGTCTTTATTGTTGTCTTGCATCTTCTTTCTTTCTAATTACTTTAGGGAGTTTCTTCTTAATTTCATGTAATACACTAAAACTGCTATTTATTGATATTTACATATATTTCTTACTCCCAGAGAAGATGAGAAAATGCATCAACCCAATCTCCTGATTCTATTTGTTTTGTGAATATCTTTTGCATTCCCATGTTTTGGTCCCATAAGAGCTGAAAAATTCCTGTCACCTAGTGATATATTAGTCATCCTAACATCTCTGGGCATTTCCTCACTCACACGTCTATGGTGATGCTGGTGGAAATATACCTTCCATACTGCAGCTGTATCAAATACATATACACATACAAATACATATAGTACTTAATACTTGATAATGATGATAAACAACTGTGCTGGCCAGGCGTGGTGGTTCACGTCTGTAATCTGGGCGCTCTGGGAGGCCCAGGCGAGTGGGTCACTTGAGGTCAGGAGCTCAAGTCCAGCCTGAGTAAGAGCAAGACTCCATCTCCATTAAAAATAGAAAAAGTTATCCAGGTGTGGTGTTACATGCCTGTAGTCCCAACCACTTGGGAGCCTGAGGCAGGAGGATGGCCTGAGCCTAAGAGTTTGAAGTTGCAGTGAGTTCTGATGACACCACTACACTCCAGCCTGGGCGACACAGTGAGACTCTAACTCAAAAACAAAACTTAACACCAAAACCAACCAAAAAAACAAAAAAGCCAACTACGTCACGGGTTGATGGACTTATTACATACACTTGTTATTTTACAGCGTACTCCTACTTATAAAAAAAAAAACAAAAAACTGTAAAACAGACTGCCGGTCCTCTAGGAGGTCTTCCAGACGACACTGTGATCACAGGCATGACAGCTCCAAGTGTGTCACTGCGCTGGAAGGCCTTCCAGTGGGATGAGATGTGGGGGTGGAAGACAGTGACACCGACGATGCTGACGCTGTGAAGGCCTAGGCTAATATGTGTATTTTGTCTCAACATTCAACAAAAAGTTTTAAAAAATTCATAGAAAAAAGCTTTTGGAATAAGTATATAAAGAAAATGTTTTTGTACAGCTGTATGATGTGTTTGTTTTAAGCTGTTATTACAAGAGTCAAAAAAATTAAAAGTTTATAAAGTAAAAATAGCATAGGATGCTAAAGCTAATTTATTATTGAAGAAAAATATTTTTCATAAATTTTAGTACAGCCTAAAGTAGACACTGTTATAAATTCTGCAGCAGTGTAAAGTCCTAGGCCTTCATGTGCACTCGGTGACCCCCACAGCAGCTTCCAACCCTGTAGGCTCTGTTCACAATGAGTGCCCCAGACAGGTGCACCACTTCTCATCTTTCAGGCTGTATTTTATCTATATTTAGATACACAAACACTTAACACTGTCCTACAACTGCCTACAGAATTCAATGCACGCTGTCCAGTTTTAGCACAGCAACAGCAGGATGTATCATATAGCAAGTGTGTGTAGAGGGCCACCCCACCTAAGTTTGTGTAAATAAACTCTCTGATGTTCACATAATCACAAAATCACCCACTGACACATTTCTCAGAACACACCCCTCTTGTTTGGCAGGCATAACCGTATTTACCTTCTGAAATATTATTCCTGACAATTATTTGGCCTTAGTTGTATATTTAAACAGACCAATGACTTCAACATTAGTCACTGGAATGTAAGTTAATGAACTGTTACAACCCCAGTGCCTCAAACAAGGTTTGGCGCAGCCAATCAATACTTGCTGAATGAGTGAATGCAGTTATTTGATCTCTTCACTCATTGCATTTTGTCAACGAGTAATTTTTTGAAGAAAGACTCATGAGCCTTTCCTTGAGTTCATGCATTTTTTAAAGAACACCACTGTCTTTTACATAACAGAACTTGGCTGAGTATCAGATTCTCAGGTCAAAGTCTCCCCACCAATGTGTACTGTTCCACTGTCTCCTGGCATTGAACGAATGCTTTGGAAACGAGCCGAGGTAATGATTCTCATAATCTCCTGCAATAACTTCCCTGGCTACTAGTTTTCAAAGAGGTTATGGCCCTTCCTGTGATTAACTGATGCTGGTACATCTTTTGCTAGTTTTAACTTCTTTTTTGTTTCTTTTATTAAGTACATGAGCAGGAAGATTCTAAGGATTAGGGTAACTCTGCCATAGAACACCAAAGCTCCAGAGTACCTGGGTTTTTTTTCTTTCTAGCTCCAGAGGGCAACTGTGCTGCACAGTCACAGGCCTGGCGCAGACCAACCTTTCAATAAGGTTTTGAAACAAGGAATAAACCAAGGCATAGAGGTGAGAATGAGCAGGAGGAGGTGGGAACAAGCAAGAGTCAGCAGTCTCACGATGTATCCCTAAAGTAGCGACGCAGAGTCATTTACTCAAAGGGGACGGGGGAAGAGGTGGGAACGTGCACAGGCAGGCTCTTGAGTTCTTTCCAAGGCTGTGTTAAACTCAAGAGAAACTTCATTCTAAACAGATCCTGTCTTAAAGAAATTACTACCTCCCTGTAAATATCACATCTGACACTGCAAAAGATCAAAATGTCTTTCTGATGATACTGAGTCAGTCTTTTAGGTATTTCAAAAGTATTCTTATTTTCTTGCAAATTTACTCAATTTTCTATCTCCTCTTGCTTTCTGTAGACATTACCCCAACTATCAGAAGGACAATATTTTGACACAATAGCAGGCAATTAAAATGCTACAAGTAGTCATGAAGAATTACAGGTGAAACTGGTCCTCTCTCTACTGGAACAGGTACAAGAAAACCTCATCAACTTGGATTCTACTGTAGCAGTGGGAATCAGGATTCCAGGATTACCCTGGTTCCTGTCCTAGTTGTAAGTGATTGTCCCTCTCTTAGCCTCAGAGTTCCCAGATACACAGTGAGTATATGCTCCACGGTACTTTAAAGAGATTACTATACAGCAAAACACTGTCTGAAAGGTCAGAGCCTATGTCAATTAAGACAAGGACTCTGACTTTCAGATTTATAACTTAAAAAATTCTATAACTATGATAGTCAAAAAGCAAAATAAAATCATGGTATTATTAAAATGAAAACATTACAAACTCTTTGCCTTTTTCAACATTTGCTCTAGCACAGTGGTCATTTATACTTTCTAATTTTAGAAAATATGATAAATACTGAGAAATAACCTGTTAGTTATTTAAATATGCTTGCCTACCTGGGAAGAGTTATTAATGTGTCAATGTCCCCTGTTCATTAAAGAAGCCATTTATTCTGACGTTGCCATTTGAAAAGGGGGGGGTGGGCATTTACAGATGACCCTTGAATGCATCGGTCCACTTGTAAGTGGGTTTTCTTCTGCCTCTGCCTCCTCCTCGTCCTCAGCCTGCTCAAGGTGAAGATGGTAAGAATGAAGACCTTTACGTTAATTCCCTTCTACTTAATGAACATTAAATGCATTTTCTCTTCCTTATGAATTTCTTAATAACATTTTCTTTTCTCTAGCTTACTTTATTGTAAGAATACAGTATACAATACACAAAACATGCATTAATCGCTGTTTGTTAAAGGTAAAGCTTCTGGTGAACAGTAGACTATTAGCAGTGAACGTTTTTTGAGAGTTAAAAGTTATCCACGAATTTTCGACTACATAGAGTCAGCACTTCTAAGCCCTGTGTGGACCAAAGATCAACTGTGCTTTGCATGCCTAACTCTGAATGAGGTCCTTCAGAGTGTGCAGAGAGAAAAATGCTGTTACATTTTAAAATAATCATTACCTCATTTAAACTCCATAGCTACTGTAAGGTATAAATATTATTATTCCTATTTGTGGATAAGAAACTAAGAATCACAGCATTATATGTATAATGGTTGGATACAGAAAATACTAGAAAAGAACATATGTATAACACTTTGGAAAGATTTTCTTGTGCAGATTTCATTGACTAAGACTGACTTTCCTCATGGGAAACCTTGAAACACAGAACGAGGTCTGGTTCTAACATTTTGCCTAGTAGTTTCCCTGCAGGACAAAAGCAGGAACCCAGGACTTCCCATGACCTTTCCCAGGGAACGAAAATGTGTCTCATGAGGTTTTAGCAGTAGGGTCTGAGGCTGCCAGTCAGAGTCTGCTATTACATTTTTGTACATAAGCTGTATATATTTTTTTTATCGTAGTAAAATATATATAACAAAGTTTGGTATCTTAATCATTTTTTAAAATTGTGGTAAAGAGGCCGTATAAAATCATCTTAACCATTTCATTTTTATTTTTTTTGAGACAGTCTCACTTTGTTACCCTTGGTAGAGTGCTGTGGCATCACAGCTCACAGCAACCTCAATCTCTTGGGCTTAAACAATTCTCTTGCCACAGCCTCCCAAGTAGCTGGGAATACAGGTGCCCACCCCAATGTCTGGCTATTTTTGCTGCTGTTGTTGTTGTTGTCACTATTGTTTAGCAGGCTGAGGCCTGGTTCAAACCCACTAGCCCTGGTGCATGAGGCCAGTGCCCTAACCACTGAGCAATGGGTGCTGAGCCATCTTAACCTCCAGCAGCATTAAGTACATTCACAATGTTATGAAATCAGCTGTATTATTTTTAATTTAAATCTTTATTATGGAAATGTCTAAACAAACCCAAGAATAGAGAGAACTGTATACTGAACTCTTACCAGCGAACATGAGCAATTATCTATATTTTGTCATCCTGTTTCATTTATCACGCCCCTCCACATAAACAGACTTTCAAAAAATAAAAATAGAATAATGCAAATCCCAGACATAGATATCAGTTCGCCTATAACCTACTTCCGTATGGTAGAGTGTTTCTAACACCTGCCATTAGGAAGCAACAATATGTTCACCTTTAAAATAACTGAACCAGTGGGGCCTTACCCAAAATACTTTGCTGATGCCCTACTAGTTAAAATCTAACTTCAGCCTGCAAGCAAGACATTCCAAATTTAGCCACTACCCTCCTGTGTCCCGACTTACACACACATTGAGCTGTTCACTAGCCCCACTTCTAGTCTTCCTCAAACTGTTCTTCCCTGGCCTGTCCTCAACATTTCCTTCTCAAACCTCCTCTGTTTATTGAAAGTCTTTGCTTCCTTCATAGTCCAGCTCCAATCTTGTCTGCAAAGAGGGCCCTTAACGATGCTCTCTTCTCCCACAGCTGAGTCCACGGACACCTTGTAATGAATACATACAGCTTATCTCCAACCATGCAGTAGTTCAACAAAGAGGTAGGCCCCTCTGGAATCTTCTTGTATCTTTTGTTTTGTCCACAAGTCTCTACATGGATCCTTTCTCTGACCAAGCCTTAGGGATCCTAAAATTGCATCCACTATTCATATATCCACAAGACTGTAAACTCCATGAGAGCAGGGATCTTGTCTTTTTTTTGAGACAGAGTCTTTCTTTGTTGAGCAGGCTAGAGTGCTATGGTATCAGCCTAGCTCACATTAACCTCAAACTCCTGAGCCCCAGTGATCCTCCTACCCCAGCCTCCCAAGTAGCTGGGACTATAGACACACACCACAAGCTCAGCTAGTTTTTCTATTTTTAGTAGAGATGGGATCTCAGTCTTGCTCAGTCTGGTCTCAAACTCCTGAGCTCAAGCAATCCTCCTACCTCGGCCTCCCAAGAGTGTTAGGATTACAGATGTAAGCCATCACACCTAGCCGGATCTTGTCTTGTTAAGCATCCCCAGATCCCTAGCACCTGGAACAAAACCCAGCACACTCATTCTACAAATGTTTATTGAGCTTCATACAAGTTTTACAAAGGGGAGGAATGTCTATGATTAAAAAAAAAAAAAAAAGGTTCAGAAGCACTGACTAGACCTTTCATACCTATGCTTCGTTTGCATGGCCCAACCAGGCAATAATGTCAGTGTGACTCTGGGAGGATGTAGTTTCTCAATTCACCTCTAACCCCATGCTCTGCAGCCAGCCCTGTCCCCCGAACTTGGCTTCTGACCAGATTTAGGATTTCCATTAGTGCAGGAGATCTGGCCAAAGTATCCCTCTTGGAGGACTGCAGCTCACAATAATCTCACGACAGATCAACTAAACACATCACCAGGATCTCTAACCTGCCTCTGAACACAATTTCATCTTTCAATTGAACTGTAAGCCCCTCATTGTCAAGGGCACGTAACACTGTGTACTAATCAGACATGGAATGAGAATCCATAAACACTGTGGTCAATCCATTAATCGCTGTATTAAAATTGGCATTATAGGGGCAGAGCACCATGAGAAATCTCCAGGCATGCTAGAAAGCAGAGTGCAGCAAGTCCTTGGTCCTTTTAAACTGTAACCCAGAGCACTAACAGGAAGAGCCTATTCTCCCTTCCAAGATAACTTCTGACAGTTTCTCACAACTGCTACTTGTACCCAAATATCTTTGAGGCAGCCATACAAACAACAGATGCTTGCTATGTTAAAGTACAGCTGTGTTTCAAAAAATGCAGGTGCCACTAGGGACCCAAGTCTGCACCTGTTGATACAACCATTCAGAAATTATATTTTAAAACAGAGCTATTATTTACTAACCTAGCCAGGAGCTCCTTAGAAAACAGATAGGAACATTTTAATTTCATTAGTTGATACAGAAATTCAAAGCAATCTATTTTCTAACTTATTATTAGAAGCAAGAAAAATACCTGTAACAATTATCCCTACCCACACCTTGTAAAGAGCTGAATCAAATTCAATCAAGGTAATATTCACTGAGCTCTGAAAATGTCTGTCCTCTCATAAAGCTGAGATATTCATGATCTAATTTCCAGTTTTAAGGTACCATACCTAATATATAGGAATAATTTTCAAATTAAAATATGAAATACATAATACATCACAAAATACATAACAGAATGGGGCAGCTGGCAATTACTGAGTGATCACCTTATGGTAAACACGGGACTATCGCTCCATTACTATTATCCCCATTTGATGAATGAGAAGACTAAGGATGGAGAGGCTGAGTGAGATGCCCCAGGCACACAGGTAGTACATGGGAGACCCCGGTTTCAAGCTCAGGCAGTCTCACCCAGAATTTGCTTGTTTAGCCAATACTTCTGTTTCTTTTCATGTAAAGCATGTTCTAAATTCCCAGCTTAATTTTAAGTTCCTAAAAACAGGGCTCCTTGTCGCCCTAGAGTCTCACCACTATGCCTTACCTAAATCTACTGATGATAAAGAATACAAGAGCTTAACATCAGTTAGTATTCATTTTTAAATTAAAATAGCCAAGTTTTTCCCTTACAAACGCTCACCTACCATGTTGAAAAGTTGTGCAAAAAAAAAAAAAAATTAATATTGGTAGAGGAGGGAAGAATACAAATATTCTAGATCCTGGGCATGCAGCCACAGTATCACAGCTGAGGGAGAGTGTGGGAGATGCAGGGACGGAATGCCCAGCCCCCCTTCAGGAAAGCCCTGGAGAGGACGGTCAGCACATAGCTATCAGCTTATTCAAGGTGGGCATCAGCTGCCCAGAACCACTTCTAGGTGACAGATTCTCAGAAATCTGAAGCTTCAACATGCCCCCGTTCAGAGTGGGGGCACAGGGGAAGCAGGTAATAAATAGAGTCCCAGTCAAGGTCCAGCTTACAGTGGCTCCATCCACTGAGTCCACAGACCCATTTGATGTGCGACTGAAATTGATACACAGCAAGTACTGAATATTGTTCAGTCTCACCCGGAATTTGCTTGTTTAGCCAACATTGAATAATGTTGCTTGGTTCAATGTCAACTTGCCATCATGTTGACAAAGAAAAAAAAAAAAGATTCCCAGGTGAGGCCCCTGTCTGTGGAGTCTATGCTCTCCCCAGGTCTATGTGGCTTTCTCTGAGGGCCCGTCAGGTGATGTGGCCTGTCTGCATGAGAGTGGGTGTGTGTCGGAGCCCCAAGATGGATGGTGACCTGGCTGGGCCTAGCTCCCACCTGGCACCCTGCCCTGGAATGAGTCGGTAAATAATTACTTTACTTGTTGTTATTAATATTTCCTAAATTTATATATAACTCACATTTATTTCAATGTTTAATATTAGAAGTGTTTTGGTCTTTATTTAGAAGTCTAATGATGTCTTTGTGATCAGAAATGTGCTATAGGAACTTAAACTCTTGTTTCTATCAATTAGCCTGTGGTAAAACTGCTTTTTATATGTAATTTCACTTACAGTTGTAGTTTCCAAGAACCTCTCACCGATATTATGTGAGGACTTACTGTACTTGGATCAGGCCTCTGGTTGGGGGATGGGGGGAAGGTCAAATGCAGGTCCCTGGCACCACCTGCACCTGCCTGCCCACACCCATGGCATCAAAACAATGCATCATCCCAGGACAAGGGCAGAGATTAGTACCACCTGGAAGGATCAATGGGGGGACAGCGGTCCTCATATACATTGGTTCATTTATTATCTGGATGCCTAGAGAAACCAGATGGGTCCTGGAGGAGGACTGCAGACGACCACAAGCTCGACAGGGGGACAGTCTTGCTCACAGCCACTGTGCCAGATTTGGCGTCTTTGCTAGAGCAGAGTAATATGGCTATAGGTCACACAACACCACAGATGTAGTGAATGCCTTTTTCCCTATGCCAATCAAAAAAGAGGCTGAGGAACAGCTCATATTTCCAGCAATATATACTTACAGTTTTGCCTTCAGGCAATTCTCCTGCCCTTTGTCATAATATGTAACACCCACCACAGCAGTTTCAGCATTCTCTGATAACTTGTGCCTACAGATAACTTGTAATCCTATATGACTGACTGGAGGAGGGGAGAACACCCAAGCTTGGCCTACAGATGGTTCACTTTGGTGAGTGAGTAAAAGCTGAAAGTACACAGCAGCTAGACTAATTCAGAGTACCATGAAAGACAGCAGCAAAGGAAAAGCTCCCCCAATGGGTGGGGCACTGAGCAGTGAAGGCAGGTAACAAGTTCATTGGATAACTTGGAAAAGGAAGTAGCTCAAAGTTAAGACTACAGACGGACTCATGAGCAATGGTGAGTGGAATGCTCAGATTGTCAGGACCAAAGGAAAAAAACTGGAAAGTTAGGGCAGGAAAGTCTGAAGCACCAGACGTGTTCATTGGACATATGGAAGTGGGCCGAAAGGGTGGAAGAGCTTTGTCATGTGTTATCATCCACCATGGAAAAGGCATTAAACAACCAACCAAAGTGCCCTGACCAGCTGACATCTGCCATCCTGTTGTTAGCATGTTGTTAGCATGATAGATGAACAAAAGTAGCCGCAGTGGCAGAAATGGGCCCAATAACATGGACTTGCACATATTAAAGCTGATCTAGTCAGTGAAGCCAACAAATGTCTACCTGCCGACAGCAGAGACTAATACTGAGCTCCCAGTATAGCACTATTCCTCACGGCGATGAATCTTTTCCTTGGTGCGAGCTAACTACATTAGGCCCCTTCTATCCCCAAAGCCTAGGAACTCATTCTCACAGCAATAGACATGTCTTCTAGCTATGGGTTTGCCCTTCTGGCTCACAGAGCCTAAATCAGCACCACTGTCCAAGGGTTTACTGAGAACCTTTGAGCCTCCAACACAGGACCCCACATAATAACATACCAAATCAAGGAACCCACTTTACATAGTGTGTGCTTTCATCACAGGATCCAATGGTCACAGCACAGACCACCACCCACTTTACACAGCGCTGAAGGCATGCCAAAGCACCAGCTGGGAGGGAATACTTGGCAAAGAGGGGCACCATCCTCCAGGACATAGTCCACATTTTGAACCAGGGACCTTGTCATGGTGTTCTGCCCTTAACAGGAGGAATACATGCATCTGGAGCCAAAGGGAGGAAGCAACAGCATCCCCTTACACGCCACAACTCCCAACATCCCACTGGGGGACTCTGGGAATGCTGTCTCCATGATTCTGGACTCTGCAGAGTTAGAGATCTTGGTCCCCATGGGTGCACACTTTTGTATGGTCATACAGCAAAAATCTCACTGTATTGTAAGCTATGGCTGCCACCTGGGCACTCTGAGCTCCTGATCCAGAAACCAGCAGGCAAAAACAAAAGTCACCATCTTGCCAGAGCAATTGGAACTGATCATAAGAAGGCAGGGCTTCTGTTACACAATAGATCATTTAGATAGATTTTTGTCTAGAAATACACAAAGAGTTTAGAGCAGGCATCCTCAAACTACAGCCTATGGGTCACATGTGGCCCACCTAGGACATTTATCCGGCCCGTCGGGTGTTTTTGCCACCGCTGCCTGTCCTGCTTAGCAGCCAACTAGTCCCAAGACCCGCAGTCTGGCCCTCCAACGGTCTGAGGGACAGTGAACTGACCCCCTGTTTAAAAAGTTTGAGGACCCCTGGTTTAGAGGATCTGCATGGGTGCCCCTAGGTACAACCTTGCTCAATTTCGACTAAGAATGGAGACATAGCAACACTGGCCCGCAAAGGGAACAGTGATTACAAGGTCAGACTGTCAGGGAGAAAGCTCTGAATCTTGCCTCTGTAGCCAACAGAGGCTGAGTTGAGGGTGAGCAGAATCTAGAATGGATATTAAAGGAAAGAGACAATGAGTAACAACTGGAGACCCCAGTGATAGGGGTTACAGCTGATCTCACTAAGCTCCTAAGTTCTCCCTCAGGAACACAGGCCCAACTGCACCCCTGAGGGCGTGGCTCCCTAAGTGTATGTGAACAAGAACCGAGAGACATGGGGTGAACCATGAAACGTGAACAGGCACCGTCCAGGGACCCTCCAACAACACGAGTTTGAAATGCACAGGTCTACATAGGGGAGGGTTTTCTTTCATCTCCACCACCCAAGACAGAAAGACCAACTCTTCTCTTCCTCCGCCTCCTCAGTTACTCGATGCGAGGATGACGAGGATGAAGACCTTTATGATGAGCCACTTCCACTTAATGAACAGTAAATATGTTTTCTCTTCTCTATGACTTTTTAAACAATGTTTTGTTTTCTCTAGTTCACGTTATCATAAGAATACAATCCATAACACACATAATATATGTAACTATGGGTTAACTGACCACTTATGTTATAGGAAAGGCATCCAGTTAACAGTAGGCTATTTGTAGCAGTTAAGCTTTGGGGAGGTCAAAGTCACATGCAGATTTTCAATTATGTGGAGATTAGTGACCCTAACCTCTGCATTATTTGTGGGTCACGTATGGTTTAAAATCAGTTGGTATTCACCATAAAAAAAATAAACTCAAGGTTGTTTCTCCTGTAGACCCTTATTTTATCATGTTTGATAGTTGTATGAACATGCTGCTTTAGGAAAATAAATAATTACCAGCATTCTGGAACTTAGCCGTACAGTGATAGTACACATATCACAACTAATGAAGATCAGGGTAGACGAAGAGATGCATCAACAGATCCCTCTGCTAAGAAGAGCCTCTGCCTGGCTAAGGGAGAGCGGTCAGCACAGAGCCTCCAGCTGTCAGTTCATTCAGGGTCAGCCTCAGCTGCAGACAGCCATCTTGCCAAGGTCATGGCCTTCCTGGATCCTCCAGCATCGGTCACTGAGCAAGGTAGGGGCATGAAGGCCCAGCCACTTGGCTGACAAGGAACAACTTCTGGGTCACATTCACTTTAGAGATCTCCTAGTTTGGCCGAGGCTGTGCGGGGCCTACACTGTAGTTTGCAGTCTCCCTTTGCCTAGTCATGCATCCTTCCCCTTCCTTTCACAGGCAACAGTCCCTAATAAATATACTGCACCCCAATACTCACTCAACATCTGCTTTCTGAGAACCTAATCTGTGACTGAGGTGTCCATGAGGTACACCTCTGCATTAGCTTAGATGTGTGGATGCTGGAGTCCCTGTGTCCAGGTTAGAAACCCAGTCCCACCACTTCCCGTTGGGGCTCTCTGGAGGTATGGGCTCTAGTGTCATCACCTGTTAAGCCAAGGACAGTGATGTATATCTCAGAGGATGAATGTAAGTTACAAGAGTGTCTTGTGTAGTGACTTTCATCATTAACAAGTCCGTGGTGTTTCTTCCCTCACTGTGGACTGCTTTGGCTGATCTCTCATTTCATTTCTTTGAACACTGAGTCTATAAATCTGGGCTCATTTGTAGAACAGAATATCTGTTCTATTGGCTGATAAAAAATACTGCTGCTCTGCCAAAAAGCGCACTAACAGGGCAGAGCTCCAGGGCCACAGGAGCACTGAAGCAGAAAGCTCTCATTCTTAACATAAATGCTGAAACCATCCACTGCTATTTGCAAAAAAACCAGAAGGAATGGGCTTGTGGCTTCTGCAAGGTTCACACACAAGTCTCGGTAAGTAAGCAGGAAAGTAGCACACTCGGTAAAACCTAAGAACAAAACGGGTGGCAATTCCATGACAGGACCCAAATCATCATCTAAAAAGAAAGACATTCTTTATATACTGTTTTGGGTTTTTTTTTCTTCCTCTCCCATAATCCTCTCTTTGTCCATGAAGGGAAAATAGTTTCTGGCTGTGTTACTAAAAAAAAACCTCAGGAAGGTCTTTGAGAAGAACTTCACTTACCTATACCCTTAAGTTTTTCATTATGAAATGAGAGTAGAAAGGAGATGCCTCCTGGCTCTTCCAGGTCTGGGTTTTCAAGGCTGTAAATACTGTCACTCAATACCAGACGTTCCTCAGGGGTGAGGACAATGCCACAAACTGTCTACACGTCTACTGAATGACCTGCATTGAACTAATTGGTCATAAGAGACCTTTAAATTCTAAGTACTCCTTTGTTAAAAATAAAAAAGTATTAAAAAAGTAAAATGAGAGGAGATGTTAATTTGTAAGAACCTATCCCAGCCCCACATCTGCCGTGTAAAGTCAGGTTCTGTGCATGCCGCACTGGGAGGCGGGGTCCACGTGAACTGAGAGGAGGAGGTTCTGAAGAGGGAAAGGGAAAGGAAATCAGTGGTTTTAATTTGCTTACTTATTTATTTTCAATTGTTTTATTTTTTCCAAGGGGCTCAAGTCCACACACACACACACACACAAATCTAAATCTATTTTTTTATATGTCAAATAGGGAAAGGATAACTTTCTATAGCTACAGTGCCTACATTTTATACTATAGCTACCATGCCTAAGTTTCATACTGGCTTAATGATAAAAAGTGAAATGAAATTTTATTTTAAGACTCTAAGAGACTTATAAGGATATTTCTTTGGAGCAGTGTGGTGTCCCTAGGTTTTTGGGGACGTTATGTAACTCCAAGTGTGGGGAGTTAGGGAAACTGCATAAAACAGCAGTTCTCAACCTGTGGGTCGCGACCCCTTTGGAGGTTGAATGACTCACAGGAATCACCTAAATATATCCTGCATATCAGATATTTACATTACGATTCATAACAGTAGCAAAATTACAGTTATGAAGTAGCAATGAAAATAATTTTAAGGTTGGGGGGGTCACCACAACATAAGGAACGGTATTAAAGGGTTGTAGCATTAGGAAGGTTGAGAACCACTGTGGTAAGATGATAAGTTTCAGAGTTAATAAAATACAAATGTCACAGTTTACACATTTTAAACACATGTAACTTGTATTTTTTGTATAAAATGATAAAGCTAATAAAGCTGTTAAAAAGTACAGCTGTAAAGAAAGAAGAATGCTACAAACTGTCTACACGTCTACTGAATGACCTGCATAGAGGCCCAGTTCCCCACTTCCCAGTTGGGGTGGGCTCCACTGTCATCACCCGTTAAGCTGAGGATTGTAATACATTAAATTGTATACTTATTTGCATAAATGCATTTAAAGTGTCCATAATGACAGTACAACATGCTCAGTTATAGAAGGACCAAATCACCTATATAAATGAACATATTCAAAGGGAAAATGGTCACTAGCTTATCCTTTTCTGAGGGTCACAAGCTAAAACTAGTTAAGGAAATCACTGGTACTGTTGACCTCAGATACATTTTGGGAACTGCCGAGGAAGTAATGAAGTTTAGATCCACCTTATTCTAAATTCCAGCAGGTTTTCTTCTGTGGCCTTGAGCAAATAAGCTCTGCCATGTTTTCCCCACAATACTCATTGTCTTCACTGTAGATGTCCCAACAACTGTCTTCCCAGAAACTTTCATCCCGAGGGCACTCCTCACGCCCCTTCTGGAGCAGAGGTTCTGAATCTTAATCGCCTATAGCAATCATCCTGGGAGCTGTTTAAGGATATCGATGAGTGTGCTTCTCCTCCCGAACAGCCCCCCAAATCCTAGAGGGTTCTAATGTGCAGCCAGGGCAACTTGGGAGTTACTAGACCCCCTCACCTCCAGAGAACAGCTGTGGTCCCTGTATCAGCTCTTGGTCCCTTGACCTGGGAGCCTATTTTAGTTCACTATTATCCAATTATTCAAATGTCCCTAGAGTGGTGGTTCTCAACCGTCCTAATGCCACTGCCCTTTAATACAGTTCCTGTGGGTTGCGACCCACAGGTTGAGAACCGCTGCCCTAAAGTGAGGAATGGCCCTCACTGTTCATCCTAAAGACAAGTAGGCCCTGAGCTCAGAGCTTAATCAAGGCTCAGAAATGCATGCCCATCCTCCTCCAAACTATCTCCAAACAAAACGTCTAGTTCTTTCCACAGTGACCAAAACTGAAGAGATACAACTGATGTCTCTGTAAGCAAGAAATAGGTATAACCTGGGCCCAAAACAGGTTTTTCGTTTGATTACTAAGAACTCATGCATATGTACCACAAATGAGTCCTCTCAGAGTGACTACTACCACCAGATCAAAATCCATCCTGACTTAAAAACTCCAGCTGAGAGACAAGTTACTTCCTGCTCACACCTATTCTCATGTTACCCTAAACTTGTGTGGCTCACTGCTTGATTGCTTACAACCCTAAACAGAGACTTTCTGGGCTAGAATCTGTGGGTTACTAACAACCACATAGGCCGAGAGAAAGAGAAAGAGAAAGACATCCTGAGACCACCAAGACTACTTTTCATTCCAGGAAAGAACAGAAAGCTCTTTAAAAAAAAAAAAAAAAAGTTTTACTTACAACCAGCTTAGTTGGGAATGGCATGGTGTGAAATATTAACGATCCTGAAGCTCTCTTTGTTATGCAAAAAGAGATTTTTTTAAAAAGCTTCCTTCCATCTGATGAGCTGTGCTTCAGAGCCACCCATTCCTTTTCTTCCTCTGCCCAGTGACGGCCAGAGTGATGTAATAACCACACTAGACAGCTGTCTTCCTGGATAAAATCACCCTTAAAGGAGAGATGCAATTACAGGATTCAGTGAAATATAATTTTTAAACTGTTTCTGCAGGCTCCATGGTTGACTTAGTGTTTAATGGCCAGGTTCTTTATTACAGTTTTCTATTTCATGCAATTTTCCTTTGATTCACTTTCCATAGAAGATACTGAGTTTTAAATTTTAGCCTATGTCACAATTGGTCTGAGACAAATATAGGAGAGGTCAGCTGAGAGTGAGGCCAGGACCAGAACTAGACAGTAAAAGCTGAAGGGCCACATGAAAGCAGGATGGTGAGGTGGGGTCGGGCGTCAGGGTAGGGCGTTCTGTCAAACTCCTCTGCTGGCCTTCCTCTGGTCTCCCTCTACAATCCCTGGCAGATTTTATACTCCAGGGACTACATCTACCACCCTCATACTTATCAACAGTATGATATTTTCATCATCCAGTTTCAACAATTAGCACCTATTTCTATTACCATACTGCCCCCAATCCATCATATCATTTCAGCCAAGGCTTTAGAGCACCTCAAACCTCACATGCTTCAAATGCAACTCATCTTTCTCATTTGTTTATATTCACCTTTATATTCTTAGCCTGGTCCAACACAGACCTGGCCTATGAAAAGTATGTTAAGAAATACTTTCAAAGTGAAAAGTGTAAGTACCCCCCCCCCCACACACACACACATATACCAGGAGACCAGGCAGTGGGAACCAAAGATCCACACAAAGAGTCTAAATAAGCAAGGCAGGATCCAGGACTTCCACCTGGCTCCCTGCCACAGGCCAGCACTTCCAGAGATTGGGGAACCAAGGAAATCCCCCAGCTGGAGCAGAAGAACAAATCAGTTCTCCTTTCCTTCTGAAGTGTGCCCATCTCGACAAGGTACACAGTCTGTGGCCATTAGTTGAACTGAATGTGGTTCTCGCAAGGGAAGAGAAGTTGCTTTTACAACATACATGCTAATGAAGTACAACGACATAGAGCATTTAAAACAAAATGTCCCTATATTTATTCTCTATAGACAGACTTTTGCATTAATATTTATGAGGGATTTCTCGTTTATTTCTCCCAGAGAGTCTTATCTTGCCCAAAGAGAGGGGATAAAAGATAAGTAACATTACCCAATTATCTTTTAAACAGCTACAAAGGACCATCTTATTTATCTGCATCCTGCTCCTGGCTAAATCCTTCCTAATATACCACTTTGCTCTTAGCAGCCCCTCTCAGCAGCCCCAGGGGCCTGCTCCCCCTGCACAGCATACTGCCAGCCTCTGCCAGATTCCAGGCCCTGCTTGCTGCCAGAACCTCCAGATCCATTCCTATCTATTCCTACCCATCATCCTTACTCAGCAGAAGGATCGCCACCAGGGACAGACCTGCAACTCCAAAGCCTCACCTGTGAGCACTCCTATCTGTTCAAATAGCACCTGGTTCCTAGCCACTTAAATACCCTGCACTGCCAATTCAGTAAGAGCTACAAACAGTATGGACAAATGTCCAGAACACATTGTAGATGTAGAAAAGATATTCTCAGCCTCATCAGCCAGGGGAGTGGCACAGAGGAGAAGCCTTCAGTACATACTGGTTCAACCTTCAGAGCACGAATCAGGCTAGGCAGTAAAGGAGACACAGATCGCCCTGGTCCTGGTCCTCAAGGTCCTGGTCTAACCACAACATGGGGCCAAAGTGGCAAATGCCGTGGAAGGGACAAAACCGAAGCCTTACACAAGAGAGGAGCTGAAGGTTTCTTTCTGCCTGATCACTGAGTTACATTTTTCCTTACTCAATGACAAACTCAAAGACACTTTCTTCCTCTACCTGCCAATAATAGGAACACATAAACACATAAAAAAGGACACTGCAGGAACTATTGCTGGCTGTGTCTTCTCTAAGCCTTCAAATGAGAAGTTCTAAAAAACAATGAGGACAGGTAGCCCTGGAGATGAGACCTGTGAGGGAGCCAATCCCAGCCCTTGGCCTCAGAACACTTTCCAATGCTTCAAGGCAAATAAAAACAGGCGTGAACAGCAATAAAGAGCAGAAGGACAAAGAAATGGCCGCTGGGCAGTGAGACTTTACAACCCTGGTGGGCAGAGCTGGGGCTCTTCCACTCCCACTCTAAGGCTGGGAGAGCAGGTTGGCCTCACAGAGCTCTGAGTACCAGATATCTGACCACAAGGAATTTCTTTCTGTCACTGTGTCAAGATGGTGTGACAGTGCTCCCACTCCTTCACTGGCCACACCTATAAAACTTTAAAATAGCTAGCTATGCTAGCTCCTACCTATCTTTTAACTGTTTCACAAAAACTGGCTGAAAATAACAGACTGAGACTTGTTCTGTGGTCAAAAAAGAGGGATATAATGAATTTCAGGATTTAGGATCCCAATACAGGTAACCCCCTGCCACCTGAACTCAGGACACTGAATGGATATGGACATCTTTTTTGAAATAAGACTGGTATCCCGCAGTCTTACTGGAGACAATGCCAGTCTTGTAGGAAAAAGGTAAAAGTAGTACTGCGTCAGGCAGCTTAAACATGTCTGGTATTAAATGAGCTTTGGTGGTGTTGGTTATTTGAAACTGATCTCTTCCTTATTAATATGGTCCCGCAATGGAGAGAAAAGATTTCTCCATGTTCTAGAATGCAAACAATGTTTTAATCTTTAATTACATTCTCAATTTCAACTCTTCTGGAGAGTTATAGCCACCTAGGCCTGGGATTATTTCTTTATTACATAGCCTCTCTGTGGTATTTAATGAATATTGTTACTTAATACTTGCCAATAGGGGAAAGAAGGACTTAGTGAAATTCTACCCAAGTTTTGATGATTTTTTTCCGAAACTTACAGCTGGAAAGTTCTCTGTTTCCTCTGTGGGACATCAGTACTGGCAACACATCTGCCCTGCTCACCAGCCCAAGGTCAAGGGGAGACAGTCTGGAGAAGCACAAGTTCAGGGTGTGCAAGCCTGGGTGATAAGCCACTCTTTAGGACCACACTCTACATTTCTAAGGATCATGACAATTAACCAGTTTGCTCCTTATTCCTGGTTTATTCACTGTTACTCTGCTTGGAGGCAAACTAAACCAAACTCCAATGAAAAGAGATATCAGACGTTCTTATTCAAGGCTTCCACAGCCCTCAAAAGTTGAAAATTTTAATATCAATTAATCGCCATATAACCAAATACTGCCCTCTACAAAAAGCAGGAGTCCTAGGAACAAAACAAAGCCTGGGTAATCAATTAGAAAATCAAACCCCTACAAAGACGTACCTTCATAGTCACTGTGCACAAGGCATCTACCAAGGTTTTTGTAAGAGGGAACTGCAGAAATTTGGAGTTTGTTTGTATGACAGAGGGAAAAAAGAACTATTCTAAAGTCTCAAAAATCAGTAACAGGGCAGCACCTGTGGCTCAAAGGAGTAGGGTGCCATCCCCATATACCGGAGGTGGTGGGTTCAAATCCAGCCCTGGCCAAAAACTGCAAAAAAAGAAAATTCAGTAACAGAAGAGATGCTGATGTAACCGTGAGGAAGCTATAAGAAGAGACTCTGGGTTTAGTGAGCTTCCCTGGCAGGTATTTGCCTTGCTCCATTTAAATGTCTATGACCACAATAACCTCCCGCCCTCATGCGTCACTATCGCCAAGGGCAGATCACGGTGCTACTTTGCTCCCTATGACTGCTGTTGGTTTATATTAAGCAAAAGACAACATGAGCTTCTGCCTTTCAAGAATAGCAGCAGATTTCACCACACATCTTGGAAAGAATCCAAGCATCTGGATAAGCACCATGTGTAATTTCAAGTTGATGATCTTCTTGGGAATTAGCGTGCACGGCAGTAGCACAAAATGAGCCTCTTTCAGTTAAACTCCCAGAGCCAAGTGACCGGCGGTACCCAAAGCAATCTGTTGTTCACATACTGGAACCCCTACGTGTAAGTGCTGTGTCATTATCCCCGTTACCTCCTGAATTGGTGGCACTTCTTTCTAGTAACACTTGTCACTGCATGCTGCTTTTGAGGTGTTGCTGTTACTCAAACCTGAGAGGCAGGTTACCCAAGAATCAAAGTGTGAAGACTCTGCACTCTCGACAGTATTAGACAATACGGAAACAGGTGCAGAACTCTGAGGAAATGGTACCAGTAGGCTTCAAAGAACATCAGATAATACTATTCAGCAATAAAATGGAATGAATCACTGATACATACAACATCAATCAATCTCACAAACATCATGCTGAGTAAAAGACACCAGAATGCAAACAGTATGTTGTGCACGATTCCACTTGTGTGAAGTTCTAGAAGAGGCAAAGCTATGGTGTAGACACAGAAACAGAACAGTGGCTGCCTGGGGTGGTAGAGAAACTAGAAATAATAAGCACAGGCAACTCTTTAGAGGATTTTTGCTGTAAAGAGAAAAGACATGAGGTAGAGTAGAGAGGTGAAGAGATGGGTGTTCTTACAGGAGACAGTTTCTGGGTAAGCATGTTTTATCTGCTAACAGGAATGATCAGGAAAAAGGGAACAGTGATGGTACAAGAGAGAAAAAGGAGACAAATGGAGAGATGGCCCAGAGCAGGAGAGAGGGGAATGGGATGTAGCTGGCAAGTGGGAGGGCTTTCTTAGCTGGGAACATGAACGGCTCATCTCCAGTGACTCGTAAGAAGAACACTCAGGAAGGAAAAGTGCCTCTAATTCACCAGAAAGTAACACGATACAAAAGAAACTACTTGTCCTGACAACTTCTGGGGGATGGAGGTAAGTTTTGTAAAAAATAATTTTTTTTTCTTTCTGAAAAACTATCTGTTTTCCCTCAACCTAAATGAGATCTCGGTGTGTAGACTAAGGACACAGAAGAGTCTTCTGCCTCTGGTGTCACTGGAAGCCAATATTTCAAGCAGAGCTGCTGAAAGCCAGGAGTCCCAGGCCATTCAGCTCGGCCTTGCTGATTGCAACCAAAAATTGCGGCCTTGCTGATTACGTAACACAAAATCATACCAAAACACCAGAAAGTCAAGGCTGCTGTCTAAGATGAACCACAAATGCAGCTACCTCTTACTTATAATAAATACATACATCATCTCAATAGACAACTTTCTAGATCAGTCAAACCAAATAGCCAACTCTCCAGGCTGATCTCAATCCTCTGAGAGTGAAAAGCCCAACAATGTTCACACAGCAACAGGGGACACAGGCTGTTTATGAAGATAATTAGTGCCCCTTCTGCAAAAGGTTTTCTTCATCAGAAAAAACATTTTTATTTTCTTACAGGATTCTCTGAAGAGGAAACGATATGAATCATTAATCCCACAAATCACTCATCCTCTGGGAACTCAGAGGGGAATGTGAGTCTTCAAAGACTACTACTACTGTTAGAACCAACAGCATTTTAAAAACAAACACGTATAAATCTCCTGCATTTGGTCACATCTATGGTCTCCGCACAGTTAGCAAAGCCAGTGGTTTTGCTATCGTAGCCTTAGTGCCATCCAACCGCGACATGGCCAGCACAAACCCACCCATCATCACTCTGACAGATGTGCGGAGCTGCAGAGGAGCTATGTGAGGAACCAGCCACTTGGCCCTTCCCAGTTTCCTATACTGTTAGAAATAAAACCCTCCCTCAGAATCCTGTGAGCCTGTGCAAGAAAGCATCTAGCTGGCTCTTCTGCAGCCTTCACAGCGGGCAGCAGAGAAATGTGGGGAAGGGCCATCCCTACGTGGACTCCTCTCGGCACTGCTGGACAGACCAGTCAACTTGGTGCACATTGCTGGGAGCAGCAGATGCTCTGCTGCTTGTTTGTTCCCCCGTCTCTACTCCAAGCTTCCTGAAAGCCAAGATTTTATCTTACCCATCTCTGGGTCTCCAGCACAGGGCACAGAACCAAGCACTCGCAGGCCCTGAGTAAATATTTCGTGAACAAGTTAGGGAACAGAGTTCACAGGCTCAGCCATTCTTTCCTTTGGGCATGTCTCTGTCTCCTGGTTGGCAAATGTGGTGGTTTTAAAATACATCCATAAATTCTGACACTCACTACTTCTTTCAAAGGAGAATCTCATCCTCTCCCCTTGAACGTCAAGGCAGACTTGAGAATGAATAGGATGAGGTGGAATAAATACTATGTACCTTCCCAAGAGTAGGTCATAGAAAGGACAGCTTGCTGCTGGCCTCTGCTCTCTCAGATTGTTGGCTCTCCAGAAGCCCAGAAGGCATGTCATGATGATAGTCTGTGAAGGCTGTGTGAAGAGGAACCGAGGTCACCTGGCAATAGCCAGGTACCAACTTGCCATTTGCCATGTGAGTGAGCTACCTTGGAAGATATGCTTCTAACCCTAGGCAAACCTTCAGCTGACTGCAGCCTTGACCAAGATCTGGGTATAACCTTTTGAGAGACTGTAAGCCAGAATCACCCAGACAGGCCTCCCAAAGAGATAATGCTTATTGTTGTTAAAGCACTAAGTTTTGGAGTAATTTATTACAAAGTAATAAATAATTAACATGGCAACCTTAGAGGATTTTATAAGGGGGTTCAAAGGATTTCCTGAATAAGTTATAGTAATGCCATGGTTATTTAGTAATATAATAATAAAAATTTTATAATTAGGCGTCTTCTACAGAATACAACTATAATGTAGCTATTAATATGCAAATTCAAATATTCTATAGATCAAATTAAATTATCTTAAATTTAACAACTCCATTCAATAAAAGGTTGGGATATGATAAACAACAACATTACTGTTACAATACAATCCTTTTTGGAGCTTATTTTTGATTTTAGAAATTAGATACATAGAAAAAAGTCTACTTCAATATCCATTAAAACTTAAATAACTTTCTTAGGGTGACAGTATGATTTGTTTTTGTTATCTTTGGTATTTTAAGTCTACATTATGTATACACTACTGTTTTGTTTTTTAACTTAAAAAGGACTTCTTAGGGTAGCAATAATGTGGCTCTAGACAACATCAACATAATGACTGACACACAGTAGGTGGTCAATCAAAAGCCAATGGGTATTTTTAGACCCAGAACCTGCCTCCTGGACAGCCATCCATAGGGATGCTAGACAACATGGGCCCAACAAGCCCAACGATGTGAAAAAGTAGCTGCCAATTTTCACAGGAAATAGGCTACTTAGTATAGGAAATCATTTCAATGTTGCATTCTTAGGACACAATAAGCACTTTTCTCTTTGAAACTAAGTATTTTGAGTGATTTACTATAAATTTATAATGACAGTTGTGAACACTTCTTTCTCTTTTTTTGGCATGAGAACAGAGTCTGTTGATTGCCCTGATGCCTAAAATAGTTTCTAAGTGTCCTCATAATAGCATGTCACCTGTAAACAGGTTTCAAGCCAATGCAAATTAACAAATGGTGAACAGATGGACTAAGAACTGACTTTTGTCAAGAGAGAGTTAGCAACAAACACTTTCTGGCTCCAGTCTTATGGGACCGTTAGAAAGTCTTTTACTTCTCGCCAAACATCTTGCCTCAGTAGACGATTCACGCAGGGAAAATGACAAGTTACAAGGCTCACTAGACTTTAGAGAGCTGAAAGTTGAGATTTGCCGAATCACCAAATCAACACTTGAGAAACAACAGATAGAGTAACTTTCCTTAAGAAGCTTTCTGCCAAACAGTGAAAACACTTGCCTTACATCACTAGAAGCCATTCCTGTAGTTAGCCTTTAAAAAAAAAAACAAAAAAAAACATGCAGCCTGTGAGTATATGCAGCATATAGAAGCTACTTGTTGGAGGCTGGCTGGTTATGTTCACCGTCTTCTGGAAGCAAATGGACAGTGAAAGTCCCAGATGTAGTGGTCTAAGGGTGGACTCCCAGGACTCACCCATCCTCCTTATTCTCCCGTCTCTGTCCTGCTGACTCCTTGTAAAGGCCCTCTTTGACTACTCTATACAAGCAGTGTCTTCTACCCTCACACCTTGCCATTTATTTTTATTCCCTTCCTAGCACCAATCATAACTAAAACTTATAGTATTAATTTGTTAATTTGTGTAAGGGTGTTTTTTTTTGGTCTTTTCTCTCATTAAATGAAAAGCTTTAGGAAAGAAGACCATATCTGCCCTGCCTGTGTTTATATTCCCCACACCTAGAATCCTGTCTAGCACACAGTAGGTACAGTATTTGCTAACCAAACAGAAAATAAATGAGATCTTAAGCAAAGGGGGAGCCTTACATATGAACATTCCTTTGGACTATTAAAGTACAAATGCAGTTTGGAACTGTGGGGGTAAACAAAAGGTGCAGGAGGAGGAGCAGGCCAAGTGAGAGAGTGCACTGCAGTCTCGTGGGCGCACAGTCCCTCAGGGCAGTGTACATGCCCACAGAAAGGCAGTCAGCAAGGAATGACGTGCCCCCATCACTGAGTGAGCCTTGGCACTCATCTGCTAGGGCTTCTGATACAAAATAACCCAACAGGGTGAATGGCTGAGTCAACCCTGGCCCACCCAGGGGAATATACCACCACAAAACAAGGAACAAACAGACAGGATGAATCTAACAGATATTATAGTGAGTGGAAAAAAAGCTGATGCAAAAGATTGTTAGGTGCTAAACCATTCCATCACCCCGGCCAGAACAAAAGGCCTACCTGGGGCCACCCCAAGAGTTCCACCCAAGACCCTAGCCCTCTAAAGGCTTCCAAGCAACCTATGGAATCTCCTGCCCCCTATGCCAAGTATAAAACAAGCCCCCACCACTCTCGGTGCAGCTGCCGTCTTTTTCCAGGCGGTCTCAGTTCTCTTTCATTAAACTTGGCCTGAACCTCTCCTGGTCTCGGCCCTGGGAGTTCAGTTATATGATTCCATTTATATGAAGTTCAAGGACAGGCAAAATTACCTATTTAAAGACGTCAGAATACTGTGGAAGTCAGGGAGGAGAGCAGCACAAGTAAAGAACAGGAGTAGGAAGAGGAACCCTGACGGGATTCTGAAGGGGTGACTACAAGGATGTACCCTGTGTGAAAAATGCAGCTAGCTGAACCCTCTCTGAATATGACTGTTTCTGTTATCCCTCCTAATGGAAAAGAAGAGCACATATGTTACTATTTAACAAAAAACAAGTGAGCTCAGCACGGATTCTAATCCCAGCTCTAGCAGATTCTCAGCCTAGGTGACCTGTCTATAGCTTACCAGAATGCACTCCTCAGCTGTCTCACTTGTAAAATAAGAACAGCCAAATTCGTGTTCTGCCACCGCTGGGAGTGTGATAAGGAAACAGACAATAAGCTATGAGGTATCCTAAAACACTATGAGAAGTCCCACGTGAAATATGTGAAATACAAACTGCATGACAGCTAGTGCACAAGCAGCTAGGCAAGCTATCTTACTGCTGTGCTTGGTTTCTAATCCTGATCGATATATTTTGTAAAGAAACAGTTTTGAAAAAAAAAAAAATCACTTCTCCCCAGCCAAAAACAAGAACAAAATAAAAGTTCGCCCAGGACTAAAGTAGTTTTTCAAGCCCATCACTTACTGAAGTGGTAAGACAAGAGTTGTGGGCTGAGCCTTTGGCCTGCGCTTGGCAGACACGCCCATCTGATTAGCGGACCGCTTCAGTGACTGTTGATTCAGAAGGCCAGACGCTAGACCTGCATGGTACTGCAACTGTGGAGAAAAGCAAAACAAAAGGGGAAGAAAAACAGTTTTGGGTAAAAGCAGGACAAAGGGTATTAGACTATCAATACTTAATAATCTCATCCCTTTAGAACATTTTAAGTAATTTCAAATACAGCTGCTAACATTCCACCTCCAGGAATTTCTCCATAAGAAGATACTGTAACAATAAAGAAAAGAAAAGAAAGGAAAGAGGAAAAGAAAGGAAAAGAGAAGAGAGGAGAGGGGAGCAGAGGGGAGGGGCGGGGAGGGAAGGGAGTGAGGAGTGTAGAGAGGAGGGAGGAGGGGAGAGGAGAGGGGGGAAGTGAGGTGGACGGAAAGGAGGTAACAAGGTTAAGTCGGTGATCGGAGTGGAGAGCA
>CAUYQV010023269.1:0-11207 GCA_963574575.1 Galagoides demidoff | reverse complement strand
TATTGTTGATGCTATTTTAGTGATTGATATAGGTCTATTCAAGATTTATAATTCTGGTTGAGCCTAGGAAGGTGGCATGCTTCCAGGTATTGGTCCATTTCCTTCAGATTTTCATATTTCTGGGAATAGAGATTTTTGTAGTAATCATTGAGAATTTTTTTGTTTTTGAATCCCTGAAGGCTGGAAAGAATCAACATTGTTAAAATGTCTGTTGTTTATTTCTCCTTTATTGTTTCTATAGACAATATTAGAGATTTTACTTTTCTCTTTCTGGTTAGGTTGGCTAAAGGTTTATCAATTTTGTTAATATTTTCAAAAACCCAACATTTTATTTTCTTGATTTTCTCAATGATTCTTTTGTTTTCAGTTTCATTTAATTCTGCCCAATTTTGGTTACTTCTTTTCTTCTGCTGGGTTTGGGGTTGCAACGTTATTCCTTTTTCAGTTGCTTGAGATGATCCATTAAGTTGTTGGCTTCCTCTCTTTCAGTGTCCTTGATGAAGGCTTCCAATGCTATAAATTTCCCTCTTAGGACTGTCATTGCAATATCCCACAGGTTTTGATAATTTGTGTTTTTGTTATCATTGTTGGTTTAAAGGCAATTGTATCTGCTACTAAAATCACAACCCCTGCTTTTTTTCTGGTTTCCATTTGCTTGTATTGTACAAGTCCATCCCTTCACTATGAGCCTATTTTTACCCTTTAAGGTTAAGGTGAGATTCTTGTATACAGCAGATACCCAGTCTGAGTTTATTTATTCAGTCAGCGATCCTATGCCTCTCTAGAGGACAATTTAAACCATTCACGTTAATTGAGAGAATTGGTACGCCTGGTTGTGTTTTGGGTGTCATGATTTTTGGATGTCCAGTGGACATTTTTAATCCTTTTACCACTGTGGAAGTTGGGTTTTGTTCAAAAATTTCTGGGTGAGTTTACTTTGGAGTTAGGGCATTGCACTGGTCATGGTGGAGGATGGGTCTGAGAATATCCTGGAGAGCTGGTTTAGTTATGGCAACTTTCCTCAACACGTCTATGTCATTGAAGTATTTGATTTCTCCATCACAAATGAAACTCAGTTTAGCTGGATACAGGATCCTGGACTGAAAGTTGTTTTGTTTTAGGAGATTGAAGGTTGATGACCATCCTTTTCTGGCTTGAAAGGTTTTGGCTGAGAGATTTGGAGTCATTCTGACATTTCTCCGTTTGTAGGCAATGCTTTTCTTACATGTGGCTGCTTGCCTAATTTTCTCCTTAATCTTAACTTTAGCAAAGTTAATCACAATGTGGCTAGGAGATGCTTTATTTGGATTGAGTCTTGCTGAGGTTCTGAGAAACTGTCTACTATCTGAATTTCTGTATCTTTTGCAATGCTTGGGAAATTCTGCTCCATAATCTCTTGAGGTACCTCCATAATCTCATCTGTACCTTTAGGACCATCCTCTTCACCATCATGAATTCCTATAAGATGAATGCTTGATCTTTTGGAGTGATCCCACAACTCTCTCAGGGAACAATAAGTTTTTGGTCTCCATTTGTCTGCATCTTTGAGCATTTGGCAATGTTCAAAAGCTTTGTTTTCAATTACAGTGATCCTTTCTTCTGCCTGGTCAACTCTATTACTGAGGGATCTAGTGTGTTTCGGAGCTCTTCAAGTAACTTTTTCATTTCCTTGAGCTCTGGTATCTCTTTTCTCATTATGTCCATCTTTGGCAACTTTGTCTTAAAATTCACTAATTTCTTGAGACAATTTTAGAACTACTCTTTGGATTTCAATTTCTAAATTTTCTTCCACTCTATTCATCTTATTTGCCATCCATATTCTGAATTTGAATTCTGACATTTCAGCCATTTGTCTGTGCATAACATCTTCAGTTGTATCTCCTTTGTCATTCCTTGGCGGGGGCAAGGGATTGATCTAATCTGGTTATTCATGTTGCCAGAGTTCTGCTATTGGTTCTGCTCCTGTTTATTTTCCACCCTTTGGTTATTAGAACTGGCAGGGTGAGATTGAATTGGGGTTCCCAGGTAGTAGAGTTAATCAGCCCCTTATCAAATTGCTAGGCTTTGTAATTGTGGCTTATCCTCTATAACCTTACAAAGGCCCCTTTCAGATTTTTGGTGGGAGAATCTGAGGACCAACTTGTTGAGATAGCACAAGCTGGGTCTGTTTTGAAATCAGCCAACCTCTACCCTATCCTAAGAAACCACAGCATTAGGTTTAAATCTTGGCTGTGGAAAGGTACAGACAACTGCGTCACCCCACCCCCACCACTCAGTTCTTTTCTGCTACAGAACTTCAAAGGTCAACCTCAGAGTTTCCCTGGGTGGACAGCCCCAGATACCAGATCCAATCAAATTGTCTTGGCCAGTACAAATCCTGCTCAACAGAGAAGGATCCACGGGTCTCTAACAGCTCAGTTGGAGCCAAGGGTACATGCCCCGGCCCACCAGACTCAGTCTACACTGGCATCCACCTCTCTGCTCACTGACCCAGTTGGAGCTGGGGATCATGCCCCTGACCTCCAGTCTTAGTCCATACCCGTCAAGCCTCTGCTTGCAAGTTGGAGATCACCCGTCAAGCCTCTGCTTGCAAGCCTCTGTTGGAGTCAGGAGATCATGTCCCCACCTACTAGACTCAGGCCATACCCAGCAAACCTCTGTTCACAAATCTCTGCTCACAGGCTCTGTTGGAGTCAGGGAACCACACCCTCATCTACTGGTCTCGATCCACACCCAGCAAGCTTCTGCTCACCACCCCAGTTGGAGCCAGGGATCATCCTTGCCTGCAGAATTCAGTCTACAATGGGCAACCACTCTCCCACTATGGGCACCATCAGAGCCGGGGGGGGGGGGGGTTCTACACCTCCACCAATCAGACATAGCGAGAACTGAGGGTCAACACCACCACACCACCACTGGCTGGGCAAAGTCATAACCAGGGAACTGTTCCTCGTGCTTAGTGTCCCTTTCTTCCTGCATCCTCTTTCTTCCTCACTAGTCACAGATTCTGTCCTGATATTCAGCAGTCTACCCTATGCCCAGATCTCTCAGGAAAAGACCAAACAGTCTGTGTGCTGCAGGGGGAAGAACTTCAGACTGCCATGAGAGGGGCAAAGGGTAGACTGGGAGTTCAGAATTGTGGGGGAAATTATTTGTTCAATTTTATGCCAGGCAGGGTGGTTTTTAGGTTCACAAGTGGTCCCTCCCTGGAGAAAGAGACCTGGTGTTTAGCGGCTCTCTCCAGTGAGGTAAAATGAGATATCTTTTCTTCTCCGATCACTCTCAGAAAGCCCACAGTGAGCCTCCTGCTTAGGGGAGGGGTCTCTCATCCTCTAAACAATAAGCTTTGTACCTATAGTTTGTTTTCTTGAATGTTAGTCCTTGGAGTCACAGCTTGCTGAACTTTTTTCTTGGCTCAGCTTTTTGGCTTCATAGACTCTGATTCGGTCCAGTTTTTCTCCCTCTGGTCAGGACCCTCTGCCAAGGGTTGCTACTAGTCAGCCATCTTCCCAGAATTCCCCACTATGAACATTCTTATACTTCTAAGTACTCCCCTGGCCATCTAGTGACCACAGTGATATTCAGAAAAGTGGTATGTAGCACTTTTTCTAGGATGAGTTTATGAACTTATTTGTCAGATCTTTTGTCTTACAAAAGACAAAGGTCTTTTATATCAGACCTTTTCTGATGGCCAATCCAGAAAAAGAGTTTCAAAATTGCTTTGAAGGGTGCAGTAGGAACTGGTATTGGCACATAGTTTCCCAAGGGAAGTACTTCAAAGGTGACTCTAGCACTTTTTCTAGGATAAGTTCATGAAACTTAATTGGTCAACCTCGTATGACCATGCTTTTTGCCTGTTTTACTATTGGATTGATTGTCTTTATTTTTATTGTTGACTCAGAAGCCTATGGTTAGTCTAAAATGTCTTTATGGTGTCTTACTGAGAGAAATTCATTAATTTTAATGTAACTTTGTTATCTTTTATTGTATGTACTTAAAAATATTATCCAAAGATGATAGAAGTATTCTCTTAGTCATCTTGCTAATGTTTCCTTTTTCATTTAAGTCTGAAATTGAACTTGTGCATGATGTAAAATAGGGATTCAATTTTATTTATGTCCTTATGCATAACCAATTGTTTTGCATCTGTATTGCCCATGTCAAGTTTCCATATAGTCATGAATCTTTATCTGAGCGCACTATTCTCTTATTCTGGTATATTTGTCTGGTTCTGTGAGGGCCATATGATTTCCTTTATCAATAGATATCAAATCTTGATATCTATTATAGTAGCCCTCAATATATTTCTCTTCCTTTAAGATGTTTTGCCATGCTGGTCTTTTGTTTTTCATGTAATAATCTTAAATAAAATTTTTTCCCTGAAGCACTTGAACACTTTTTGTTATATTTCTAGATATTTGATTTTGGAAATGATCTTTTTAAAGCATATTTTTAACTAGATGTTACCAGTATTTAGAAATATGTATGGATTTTTAAATTATTATATAGTAAAATTTACTATTTTCTTCTTTTGGTATACAGTTTTATCAATCTAAACACAGGCATAGATTTATATATGCTCAGTGCAAACCTCATACCAGATATCTAATTTCAAAATATTTTTCCCAGTTAGCAGTTTTCCTTTTTATTCTCTTAATAGTAGTTTCACAGAGTAAAAATGTATAAATTTGATGATGGCGTATTTATCAATTTTCCTTTGTGGGTTGTGCTTTTAGTGGCATGTCTAGGAACTAACCCTAAGTCATAAAAGTTTTCTTCTAAAATTTTTATAGTTTGCATTATACTTTAAAACCTATTTTCTTTTATATTTTTATATAAGGCATGAAGTTTATGTAAAAATTTACTTTTTTTTTTTTTTGCCTGTGGATTACTATTTGTTTCAACACAATTTATTGGAAAGACTTTTCCTTTCTCCATTGATTGCTTTCATTCACTGATTGACTTTTCACCGTTAAGTATGTTAACTGTAGCCATGTTGTAGATACCATTTACCAGATTGAGAATGTTCTCTTATCAGTTTACTGAGAATTTTTATTGTGAATGAATATTTGTCAAATCTTTCACTGCATCCATTGACATGATAATGTGATTTTTCTTTATATAACTAACGTGGTAGATTATTAAATTATGTGACATATTCAATATTTAATTTACAATAAAGTGTCAAGTTATCGTGTTCTGTCATGTACAATGTGCAACCTTTTGCCCAAGTTTTTCAGGGAAAAATAAGGATGTGCATTATACATAGGTAGCATCAGTCAGGAGTTGGGGAGCCCAGCAGACCTCTTGGGGCTACCGTGCTCTCTCCCACATGGGCCTACCAGCCATACCGGGTTCCTGGAACAGTGATAGCAGGCCAAAGTGTCTTCCGTGGAACACTCCAATCGGGGAGTGGTGGCGGAGTTGGAGAGGCAGGCTGTATACATGCCTGCCGGGTAAGGACTGGGCTGAGGCTTAAGGCCTGGCTGTGTGAAAGGGACTGGGAGCCCCAAGAAGGCCCTACCTATTCCCGGTCCAAGCTCTCCATCTACCCTCCGAAGCTCCTCTTCTACCATCTAAGAACACAGCGCCCTCCGAAGCTGCTCTTCTACTAGCTAAGAACACAGCCATCTTAGCTATGGCCTTCATGGTGCAAAGACAGAAGGGCTCTCAGGAGATAGGGGAGGGGCAGCCTTCACAGATCAGGCAGCTGTGAGAGGGCGGTGCCATCTACGTGTTTTCCAGGGGAGTGTTAGCCCTCTGCAGATTTGTCTCTCCCAGCTGAGAGCCAACCACGTTCTCAACCAGCACTTTCCTGAAAGTTTGGACAAAAAACATGGATGTGCTTTCTATGTGGAATTGCATTATACATACCCAAATACGGTATTTAGTGTCCAATATGGCCGCCACCAGGGGCATATAGCTATTCAGCTATTGCGATGTCACTACTGCTACTTAGAAATTGCATATTCAATTTAATGTGAGTTAATTTGAGTTTACATAGCAAATGAAACCAATGGCTACTGTATTGGATTGTACAGATAGAGAACAAATCCATCAACAAAGAAAAATATAGTGAACAATGATGATCTTGGTAAACTCTTATTAATTACAATAACATGTTTGTCTACATAAAAGTAGGAGAAACAAAATCATATCATCTACAAATAATTTCTGTTTCTCCAAATTAACTAACTTAAATTAAATATGCAATTTTTGAGTAGCAGCAGTGACACTGCAATAGCTAGCTCTATGCAGCTAGTGGTGACTGTGTTTTGTTATGTATAAAGCAATTCCACATTTCAAAATATTTTATCTTTTTCTTGACTTACTACAATAGTTGGGATATCTAATACCACACTGCAAAAAAGTGCTATTAAGGTACATTTTTATCTTGTTGATCATCTAAAAGGAAATGTTTCTCAGTTTTTGCTATCGTGTATTATAAACATGTGTATACGTAGACAAGTAAAATTCTGTAAGCAAATGTTTTCCACATTCTGAAACATCGAGCATGAGCATTATGTTAAGTTAATATGTTTAATCCTAACACTTGTTAATTCTATGAAACAAAGCCACGTGTATAAATGGCATTTCGTAGACAAGAATTTTTGAATTGTGCTCTTTTCTAAAGGTAAGGTATATTGAATGGAATCAGGAAAAAAATCAAAAAGCATTTGAATTATTATTGGAACTCTGTGATTTTGTCCACCAACCATGTTCAATTTTGGTTCAGCTTATTTATGGCGAGAGAGTTCATTTTCAATGCAACACAACTGCAAGTGTGTATGCAGCATTCTTCTGTGTTTTATAGCTCACTGGGAGGGGAGGAAGTCATGTTTCCAGGCAACTGGAATGAACTGACTGAAGTACAAAGAACTAACTCAGCTTCTACTCCAAGTGGCACCAGGTATTACAGACATCAACACTGCAAGCACTATCTCCAGTTTTAGAAAAATCAATTTGTGCGTGTTTAATGGGGAAAAACAAGTATTTCAAAGTTTATTTTACAGTGCTTCTCTCTCTGTGTAGATAAATTTAATGTAAAAATGAAAATTGTTTTAGGCTTACGTAAACGGAACTGAACAAAGTGAAACTCATTAGTAGCTCAGTAGACCCTATTGGGGTCTCCTAACTCATAGGATTTTCATAAAAAAGCTAGTTTAGTGGTAACAAGGAAAATGTCTTGGCCTTTATACACCCTGTATAAGTTTTTTAAACGCAAGGGGAAGCAAGCTTATATCAGTATACCAAAAAGAAAACATATAGTTTTAGAAAATTCCTATTCTATAGGTTATTTGCCTACTAACTTGAACTTAACACTTGTTAATATTAATCACCTTTTTTCTCTTTTTCACCATTTTGACCTAAGAATGCTCACTTTGCCTTCTGCTTCTTAAGACTTAACATAGGGATTCTAATACATTAATATCAGAATTAATATATTAGCCCATATTAATTATCATAAAATTAATACAATTAAGAATCATAGTAGGTAACTTATGTGACCTGAAATTTTAAGTTGCTAAAAATGTAGGCCTAACTTTAAAAAAAATCTTGAATGTGTGACGAGAGTCAAATATATTCTCACTGCTTGTCCCTCTGAATCCTCACAGTGCTCTGAAATATTGCCAACAGAATTTGTTCCTGTGGTGTAATTTCTCTACTGTTTATGAAACTCGTTTAAAAAAAAAAAAGCCACCACTAATGCACCTGTCTTCATCTGAAGCTGTTTATGAGGCGTTACTTCCTTTAAGCAGTGCAATCTGCAATAATAGGGTGGTCACAGAAGCCTGCCAAAAATCCATCTCAATAAATAAACACATCTCTCCATGATAGCAAAGAAGTAGCAATGTAGGAAAGAAAAATAAATCCAGATCATTAGCACAAAAATTCCTCTGAGACTAATCAAATCATTTATATCCACAAGGAGTTTTGATTTCCCCTGATTATTTAGGCCATATTAAATAATAAAACAGTAAATGGGAAACTCTAACAATCTATCATATAAACCAGAAAATGTCAACATTTTTTATCTATGTAACAGTGGAAAATACAAGATACAATTTTATTCATAACTGTGGCCAGACATGTCATTTTATGCCTTTCAAGAAGACAGACCGTATGTTCTACTTCTGTTCAGATATCAGTTAAAAGAACAGGTATGACAGAATTAATATAAGCAGGCATAAATATTGTTTTCTTCATTTTTGTGTGACATTCCATTGGCGTAAACATTGACATATGTATGCATATACTTGCATCAAAAGTAGTTAGTCCAGGAAGGACTATCTGAAACGTGAACTATCTTTCCTGTATTCTACTCCCTGTAGCTCTGTAAATCTCTGTCTACATGAGCTATATAGTAACAGAGTCGTCATGTAAATTAGAAGATAGAATTTTACTTCTTTTTTTAAATGACAATAATAAGGATGAAAACTAGAATATAAGCCCCATTTTATCAGCAGTTCCCTCTCCATCTTTTTCTGTACTTAATGCATACAGAGATAGGAATTCGTTTTAAGGATAACATAAGGAAAAATAAATTCAAATAATGGGCTATGATGAAACAAAACTTAAATGCAAAAATGATTATATCTTTACTGTTAAAATTAATTTGAGTAATATCAGTAATCTAAATAAATTTCCACTTTCCAATTCACTTCACTTCTTAGTTTTAAAACGTGAATTAGAATAGATTTATATTGTTGAAAAACAAACAATATCAGGAATAAAGTACGGATTTCCACTTATATCCTTTGGCTGCCACATTTTTTACCACTTCTCCTATAATTTATCACTTCTAGTAGCTTCTTAGTATCCATTCAATATTTATTTATAAAAATGCAATAAAACCCGAATACATTTCTATCCTTAGAGCCTCAGAGTGTTAAGCAACTTGCCTAAGGACACTCGAATGATTACGTTTCATAGCAAGATTCAAATTTAGTCCATGTGATTTCAAAGCCCAGATGTATCATTTATAGAAAACCTAATGTTTCTAATAACTAGATGGATTTTTTAAGCATCATGACCATTTTTATCTTTATTATATTAATTACGGAGAATTTTCTATTCCTATCAGTGGAATCATTAGCACATAGGCTACTTACTGGTCTTCAAAGTTAAACATTTTCTTCCTCCTGCATAATTTTTTGGAAGATCCCTTCTCACACATCTTTCCAGCAGTGTCAGTGTCAGGAGATGGTCAAACTCACGCAGCACAATTCCCGGCTACCTCAGCCTGGGCTCACGCGCTGTATCACTGTCTTATCGCACCAACCTTACCTTTCCTTTGCTGATGATAAAGAAGGTATCTCCTCTTGCACCCTGCCTGATAATATATTCCCCATTTTCATAGTGGGTCTGAAAAATAGAAACAGGAAGAAAAGGACCATTAAAAAAGGAATAATGTACCAAACTGCTCAACCTCTTCAAACACCAGGTCCCAGGGATGTCTGCAACCTGCTGGAGTTTTATCTAACTCTAGAATCATCATGATTTAAGAATGAGTAACAGTCAATATATGGAATAATTACAAAGATATCACATCTATAATGCTCATTTTCAAAACTGCTGTTAATGCCATTTTCCAGGTAATTATATTCGTACCTTGAAATTCAGTCATTTCAGTTATTTGATGAAAATATCCTTTCCTGCCATCAACTGAGCATGAAATAAAATAACAGAGTCGCTGATTGAACTGGTCTTCCTGTATTATTTTATTTGTCACTTGCATTTTACTTTAGTATTTTCATAATAAGAGCCTTTATACCTAAGAAATTACTGTGGCATCTAAAGATCTTCATTTGAAACAAGGTTGACTTTTAGCGTGTGTGAGATGGCTCTTGTTACTGTTCAAGGCATCGCTTCACGCTTTAGGGTCCTTGCCTCAGCAATTTAGATTTTGCCCTGTCAAACAGAATATCTTCATTTTATGAACTAAATGCTGGTCTAGCATCTGTGAGCTCATAAACTACCAAATGAGGAGTAAGGTAAGGCTGTAAGAGGATTATCACAGTCAGTGTGCCAGTATTCTGACTCAGATCCTACCACTAAGTCCATTCCCAGGGTGAAAATTACTCCTGCAATGAGCAAAAGTAATTTCTATGAGGAGGGGTGGGAAAAAGCATATTGCTGGGTCAGGAGGTATAACACAAAAATGAGCATGGCCATCTGGCCTTATCTTTCTCTGCAGCTTAGCAGGGGAGCCATATGTGGGGGGAACCATTATTTTGCACACTCTTAGGAAACCGATTTCATGGTTTACATGTACTATCCATTAGGCTGATGGCTATGATTTGTCCCTATACTTCAAAACCGTTTTTCTGAACACTTTTTTCTAGTCACTCTTTAAATGGTCTTTTATTAATATTTGTCATTGAGAAGAGCCATTATTTTTCTTTGTATATCTAGAAAATTAACATATTACCTTATCTGCTACTTATTTTTTTGCTGAAAAGTAATTCATTTTCCTGGTAACAAGTTTTTTATGGAAAAAGTTCTTCCTTATTTTCCAATCTCAACTGCCAGATGTTATTTAAAGTGTGCTGTGCACTCTTCAAGACTTTTTCCCTATCCTTTCAAACACACATACATATATATGTGTAGAGAGCAGACCATGAGGCGGCAGGGCCCCCACGGCCTGGGGAACATTCAGAGAATGAACCCCCAACTACTTTTCCTCCTTTCCCAAAACAACCCTATCCCCCCTTTTTTTTTTGAGACAGAGTCTCACTATGTCACCCTCAGTAGAGTGCCATACCATCACAGCTCACAGTTACCTCAAACTCCTGGGCTTCAGCCATTCTCTTCCCTCAACATCTTGAATAGCTGGGACTGTAGGCACCCACCACAACACCCAGCTATTTTTATGTTGCAGTTGTCATTGTTGATTTAGCAGGTGGAGGCTTGGCTAGAACCCACCAGCTTCAGGTATTTGGCCAGCATCCTACCCACTGAGCTACAGGTGCTGAGCCCTGTATTCCTTTCTTCATGCTCCCTCTACCAGAAGTCACTAGCTCTTTCTGTGTCTAGTTAATTTTTAAGAACTGTGCAGGCTCGGCGCCTGTGGCTCAATCGGCTAAGGCGCCAGCCACATACACCTAAGGTGGCGGGTTCAAATCCCCAGCCCGGGCCCGCCAAACAACAATGATGGCTGCAACCAAAAAAAAAAATGGCCAGGCATTGTGGTGGGCGCCTGTAGT